>CAEGAG010002462.1:0-34387 GCA_903067065.1 Brachyrhaphis terrabensis | reverse complement strand
TCAGAACCTGATCTGGACCTGATCAGAACCTGTTCAGAACCTGAGCTGGACCTGTTCAGAACCTGATCAGAACCTGATCTGGACCTGATCTGGACCTGATCAGAACCTGTTCAGAACCTGAGCTGGACCTGTTTAGAACCTGATCAGAACCTGATCTGGACCTGATCAGAACCTGTTCAGAACCTGAGCTGGACCTGATCAGAACCTGTTCGGGCTGCTTTCCATAAATCATCTGTGCCATTAGAGATATAAAAACAAAAGGAGGAGTAAATTTCTGTGAAAAAAATAAAAAATTTAAATATAAGTCTTGAGATTAATTTCAGAAATTTTCAAGAAATAAGTTTGAAATTTGTAAGTTGAGAAGTTACAGATTTGCTAGAAAAAACGTAGAAATTTTGAAATTAATAAATTTTGACAGAAAAACTTAAAAATTTCAGAATTTGAAAAGTCTCAGATTTGCTATAAGAAACTGAGACATTTTAGATTATTCTGAAAATGTTGAGAAAAACCCGGGATATTTCTGAGCTTTTCTAGAATATTTGCAACTTTTCAAACTCTGAAACTTCTAAGTATTTTGTTTTTTCAACATTTCTGGGATTAATATAAAAACTTTGGATTTTATCTTGCAAATTTGCAGCTTTTAATACTCTGAAATTTCCTTGATTTTTCTCAATACATTTTTGTTAATATCAAAGTCTCTGAGTTTAAAAAGATGTAAATTTGCTATAAAAAAAAAACGGAAAATGTTCGACAGGTTTCTCAGTTTTTTCTTAATTATTTCCAAAATTAATCATAAATTTTCTTCTTACTCTTTTTTTCTTCTATTTAAACTCCGAAATTCTTGGGGGAAAAAACATGAAAATTTCTGTTTAAAACTTGCAAATTTGCAAGGAAAAAAATCTGAAATATTTTCTAGAAGGAACCTGGAAGTTCTAAAAGTGAAAAATGTTTGACTTTGCATCTCAGAAATGTCCTTGTTTTTTCTCTAAACATGTCAGATTAATAACTCCTGAGGTTTTTTTGGCAGAAGTTTACTCCTTTTTTTCCAAATATGAAAATCTGTGAGAAACTTAAAGCTGCATTTAAGTGTTAGACGCACTAATAAACCCGACAGACTGAAAAAAACATTTTCCCTGAAGAATTTTGTTATTTTTAGTCTAAAATCTTCAATTTTACACATAAAAACACGTCGGCATGAGTCAAAGACCAGAATCCAGATTTTATGGAGAATTTTCCATGCAATCAAATACATTTATGGAAGTTAAAATGTAAAACTATCATCAAAAAACCAGAAGTAGGTAAAGTAACACTGTATACTTAAGTAAAAGTAAAAAGTACTCACTACTTTTAGCAACACAAGCTAACGATGCGTTTTCTGTATGTTATGGAGGGAAGTGAACATCTCCAAACTGTTTTATCTGTGCAGCGGCCATATTGGATTCAGGGTTCCTCAGTGGAAACTGTCGTCTGTTTTTGCAAACCTTTAGGCTTTTTGTCTTCAGTTATCAGAAAATAGACGGCAGCGTCTCCTGGGACGGTCCGACTGTCTGCACACATTTCCAACAATCAGAGCGTGAATGAGTGGAGGATCCAAACCTCGCATTTATTACAGCAGCCTGAAGATATTAATCCACATTAGACTCAGATTGCTCCCTAAAGTGCCAGAAAACAATGATTGATGCCAATTATTGTCGCCCATCAGCTCATTTTCTATTGAGACTAAATATTCTGTTTCATATGCACATATTCATGAATTTATTTCCTTAGTTGTGGCTGTAAAAAACTTTTCCTCACAGGATGAATACAGTTTCTACAGTTAAAAAGCTAGCTAGCTCTCTGGTGATAGATACTGTAGCTGTAGCTACATATCTAGCTAGATAGCTGCCTCACTACCTTGCTAGCTACATAGCTAACTCTCTAGCTACAAATCTGTATAGATTGCCAGAGATCTAGCTAGCTTCTATCTAGATAACGGCTATCTTTCTAGCTAGGTAGGTAGCTTCTTAGCTACGTCGTTATCTATCTTGCTCTTCAGCTGGCATTGTAACTACCTTTCTAGATTAATAGCAATCTTACGTTGGTGAAAAATGTCTGTTTGGATGTTTCCCTCCTGATAGTAGATTCTGTTCTATTGGGGGGAAAAATGCAACATTTGTCTGTGTAGCTAGCTAGAGAGCTGGCTAGCAACATGGCTCTCAAGCAAGAGATTCATTTTAGGATGTTTGCATGTTTGCCAACAGGCTATTGCATAGGTTTTTTTTCAATGAGATTATTGTTTTTAGTTGAATTGAACACGATATATAAAATTAAACGTCAGGGAAGGTTTATAATAATTAATCCTTTGTGAGAAATTAAGGTGAGCGTAAAAATAAGGCAAAAAGTCACCAAACGTTAAGGTACTTTTGACTGAGATGATTACATTAAACATGAAATGTTTTCATGTTTTGTAGTTGTTTATACCATAATGTTAGCACACCACATATGAAGCCTTAGGGTCAGAGGTCACAGTGACCAGCAGCATCTTTCGGTGGAGCAGGACTCGTTTCTTCTTCTGCAAATTAGAGAAAACATGGCTGAAACGCCCTGCAGCTGCAACTCCTCCATTATTTATCCAGCCTGCATGGAGTCATCATGTTTCAGCAGAACGCTTTCTGGAAGGTCGAGTTATGTTCACACCGCATACCCAAACACACACACACACACACCCCTACACACACACACACACCAGTTAGCAAACACAACCATTCCTACTGTGGAAAACATGAAACATGTTTGTGTCAGGAACTGGACCAGAAATAAAAAAAAAAACAACTAAAAATACAGATATAGTTTTGTTTAACCTGCACAACAATAAACCAAGATGCAAAATTTAAATTAAAACAATAAAGCTGTCAGTTTTCTTTTTCTATTATTTTATTTATTTATTTTTTGGAAGCGATTGACCAAATCATTGTCGATCCAAAACCTAAAAAGGGGTTTAAAGAAAAACCATCCAATTTTCAGCAAAAAAGAACAGGAGTTCGGTCTTTCTTTATAAACACTTGCTGCTTTTGGCAATATTTAATATATATTATAAATTTTTAGCAATAACTAATTAATAAATGAATTAAAAGCAGATTTGCACCAAAGATGGCAGAGTTGTTACTTCTTTGTTTATGTATCCTCGGTTAGCGATCTGCTAACCGAACAGACCTTTCTACTGATCACCAATCAGAAAAGATCCAGTTACTACAGTTGAAAACATCGACACTTTTATATATTCTGTGAGAAATATTTATTATTGAAAGCTTTTGTGT
This sequence comes from Brachyrhaphis terrabensis, assembly GCA_903067065.1. Taxonomy (NCBI): domain Eukaryota; kingdom Metazoa; phylum Chordata; class Actinopteri; order Cyprinodontiformes; family Poeciliidae; genus Brachyrhaphis; species Brachyrhaphis terrabensis. The sequence continues at coordinate 31,091 of CAEGAG010002462.1, read as the reverse complement.
GAACATCCTGAAATCTGTCGTTCATCTTTTTAAATCATGTCTGAGTTGTTGTTTTTTTTGTGACGCTTTAAAATTTACCCGTAAATGGCAGCGGCGGCCATTGTTGCTGCCGTAAACAGAGCGACATCGACGTTCTTCCTCTGCATCCGGGTCACTTCCGGGTCAAACCGCTCAGACTGAAGTCCGATTGCATAAAATAAGAACAACCCTGTGTGAACTCTCCTGTGGAAATGAGCGACACCCGTCTGAAAACTTTGGGAACAGATTGAGCTCTGAACTGCGTTGGCGTTGTTTTGGTTGTATTTACCCAGAATTCCCTGCGCTGTAGTCCACTTCCTGTTTTTGGAGCAGTTTCCGGTCCGCTTGGCGTTCACATATAAATTCAAACTGAACCAGAGTTCACTTCAATCGAACCCAGACCAAGGTTTGGAGGTGGACCAGAGTTAGCTTAGCATTCAGCGTTAGCTTAGCGTTCAGAGTTAGCTTAGCGTTCAGAGTTAGCTTAGCGTTCACACCAACCCAACTGGACTTTCTAGGCAAACGGACTGGAGTCGGGTTAAAGCGGATTAAACATGGCTGGTGTGAACGCACCAACTCTCTATTCTCCACCTCCAACACTAAATGTTTCTCTCTTCTGATTTGGTACTTTAAATATCGACACTAAGTTCATCTTCGGTCGATGAACCGCGCGGTGCGTTCGTAATCAGCTGCGTCACCGGAAACGTTTCCTGTTTGAAGTTTCCCAGCATCGTGTCTCTGACGGCGCCGTCAGATTCCCAGCGTTTTATCTGAGATCTGGGCTTCGGGTTGTTAGTTTCTGTGAAACCCGAGCGCCAGAGAGCGGAGCCGTCCGCCGGATAACTCCTGGTAAACACAGTTTCTGAAATCTGAGCAAACAGACCGGACCCGACCGAACCTCTGCGGCGTTTTGTTACTGCAGCGCTCTGGAGGAGGAAGTCCAGAAAAAGTTTCTGTTTGCAGCTCAGTTACTTCAGTTTTTACTCTGTCAATTAATAATAAATTAATAATCAATTAATAATCAATTAATAACCGCCCTGTAAATCAAAACAACTCATTGACTTCCATTTTCATGGTTTATGTTTTCTCTCTTTTTATCTAAAACTGGATGATAAAAGTCTGAAAAGGCGGGTAGAGAACCAACAACAGCTGAAATAAGAATATTATAAATTATTTTTACTCAAAAGTAAAAAGTAGACATTGAAATAAATTAATCAATTAGGAGTAAAAAGGTATTTGATAAAAAAGATACTCAAGTAATACTAATAATACTAATTCTACTAATAATAATAATAATACTTATAAAAGTTTTTTAATTGCACTTTTTAAAGCAAATATTACAAAAAGCTTCACAACAATAAAAATATTATTTAAACATCAAAATGACACAGAAAGTAAAAATTCAGAGTAACTTATTTTTTAAAAATCAGTCATATAATATTAAAAAATTACAACATTAATTGGACCAAAATACAAAATCATGTGGATTTTTTTTTTTTTTTGGACAAAAAGGAAAATTATTTCTATGAATAAAATAAAAGGAAAAAAAAAAATTTCTTTAGTATAACTAATAAAAACTGCAGGTGTGTTTCTGTTTTTGACATTTTGGTTAAAACGTGTTTGTTTTTCACTCAGTGAAGTTAAATAAAATGACTTAAGTAAAACTAAAATGTACAGCGTACTAAAAATACTACTAAAGGTTTTCTTGCGGTAATTAATATATTTATTCTCCTCTAATGAAAGATCTGCTCATGTCTTATGTTGTTTGTTTGTCTTTGGATGAAACTAACTTTGTTTTGTACGAAGATCAGCTGATTCTGTTATTATCATTATATTAAAAACTCAAAACTACAAAATTATCATTTATCACAATAACTTGTGGGACGATTTATCGTCCAGTAAATTGGTTATCGTGTTTTTAGTTCCTGTAAGGAAACATTTCTGTTGTTTCTTTCATACTGACGGCTTGTCCCCCCACTTCCTGTCCCTCCACTTCCTGTCCCCCCACTTCCTGCCCCTCCACTTCCTGCCCCTCCACTTCCTGTCTCTCCACGTCCTGCCCCTCCACTTCCTGTCCCTCCACTTCTTGTCCCCCCACTTCCTGTCCCTCCACTTCCTGTCCCTCCACTTCCTGCCCCCCCACTTCCTGTCCCTCCACTTCTTGTCTCTCCACTTCCTGTCTGTCTCTCCACATCCTGTCCCTCCACTTCCTGTCTGTCCCTCCACTTCCTGCCCCTCCACTTCCTGTCCCTCCACTTCCTGTCAGGTGGTACTACGGGAACATAAACCGCGTGAAAGCAGAGAAGCTGCTGCTCGCTTCCCAAAACAAAGATGGCGCCTTCCTGGTTCGCATCAGTGAGAGTCACAGCGATGAGTACACGGTGTCTGGTGAGTGGCTGACTCAGCATTTCCTCGCATTCGGAGGATGACTCAGCAGATTTACATTTTATCTTAATTCCTTCAATTTCAAGTTACAGGTTAGAAATTATTGTTGCTGAGTCATCACAATAAAACCTTCCACTTTTAGGGTTTAGAATAATTTTTTTATGTTTCATATTATTTTATTTTGATTTTATGTAATATTTATTTTATATGGTTTATTTTTTACATTTGTTTTATTTTACTAAATTTACATAATTTTATTAAATAATTTCAATTTATTTGTATTTACTTTATTTCAGTTTTTTGCCAGTTTATATTTTATTTTTTAAGTGAAATTAAAATGTATATAATTTGTTTTTAAACTTCTAACATTATTACTTTAACTGTATTTTATTATGAATATTTTATTTTTAAATACTATGGAGATATTTGGCAGGAATTTACATTCATCTTTATTAAATGTAAAGAAATTTTATAGGATAAACTTACAGATTTCTTAGTTTCGAAATTTAAAGATTTTTAATTTACCTTACTTTATTTTTGAATAAAGTAATAAGTACTTTATTCAAAAATATTAATCCCAAAACTTTACAATGTTTTCTTGACTATTTTAAATTTTTCTAAGATTAATCTCAGAATTTTAGTTTTTATAGCAAATTTAAAATTTTTCAAACTCAAAAATATTCTTGTTTTTCTGTTGATCTAAAGTTTCTGAGTTTTATTTGACAGAAATGTACTCCTGTTTTATGGCTCTGATACGCCGTTGTTTAGACGTCGATCTCGACTGAAGACGTTTAAAGTCGCTTCTGTTTGCCTGGTTTACTGACCTCTGTCCCTGTGACCTTCCTAACTGTGACCTTTGACCCTGCTGCTGTCTTGCAGCGCGGAGCGAGGGGAAGGTTTTCCACTTCCGGGTGCAGCGCTCGGTGATCGGAGCGTACTTCGTGTCAGATCAGCTGTCGTTCGCCACGCTGGGCGAGTTGATCTCCTACTACCAGAAGAACCCGCGGAGCCTCGGGGTGAACCTGGTGGAGCCGTGCGCCCAGCAGGTAGGATACTGTTTACTGTTTACTACTCTAGCTAACCCTGTTCATTTAAGTTATTTTATTTGATTTATTTTATTTTTATACACAAAAATATAATTAGATATCTTTAAATAAAATTTATTTCATAAGGCTTATTTTTGTTTTATATGATTGCATATTTGTAAATAAAATTTATTTTATTTTTAAAAACATTTTTTGTTCTGTCACTTATTTTACTTAGTTATTTTGCTAGACTGAATTTTACTAAATATTTTTAATTTATATTTACTTTTTTCAGTTTTTTACCTGCTTTGTATTTTGTTTTAGAGAACAAACTTTTTAAATCAAATTTATTTAATTATATATAAAACTTTTATTTTTATTAACATGTTAACCTTTCACTCTTATTGTATTTTATTAAGATTATTTTATTTTATTTTTTTTTTAATTATTATTTCTGCTTTAGTTTACTTTTCTTGCATTGATTTATTTTATGTATTTTTTTTCAAATTTTTATCATTTTTTTAGGAATTATATGCAACAATTTAGGCCAAAAATAAGACTCGTATTTAAAGAACATACAGATAATTTTTTAAGTTTTCTGCTCGTCTTTAGAGTCAGATGAATAAATCCTGAGTTATTTATTTGAATAATAAATCTGGTCGTTTGAAAGCTGTTGTGCAAAAAACTTTACCAATAATTTCCGTTTCTGATTTGTTTTGCTGTGTGGAATCATTTCCTCTGGTTGTGACCAGATACTGGAGACTGAATTCATTCCTAAAATAATTTGTAATCCTGTATATTTAGATGTTTGCGTTTGGGGTAAAAATGCTCGGCTGTCAGAAAATCTGCTGCATCGTCCGTTCAGAGCATCTGTGCTGCTGAGACCCAGGCTGTTTAAAAAACAAAGAAACAGAAATTTACATGTTTCTGTTCTACAGTTTATCGTTTAAAAAGCTCGTTAATCAGTTTTGTTTGTCTGGAAAGTTTAATGCTCCCAGTAAAGACATGAAGGTTTTAATCTCATTTCCAAGCTAATCGTTCACCAGATTATTGGCAAATGGAAAAATTTAACAGGACTTCCAATCCACGAAGAGATGGATGTCACAGATAATTACACCACTTATGACGCATACGGGTGCCGCGCTAGAGCGGGCGCCAAGACGATGGCGGAAAATTTTTTACTGTTCAGCATTTCCTGCAAATATGATCAATAACTGATTAGGCGCTCTCCGTTCGTCCACAAGTCTTACAGACACATTGCATGTTATTATTTACGTCAACATTCACACAAAGCTGGAGGGTGAAGGGATGATTGTTTTCGCGGCGCTGCTGCAGTAGAACGATCCCGTTAACTAAACGAAACCTGGAGGTGAAGCTGTTATTAACTCAGTGCAGCAAAGGGAAAAATAACACAGAAAACCCGTAGAAGAACGACTCAAAACCACTTATTTCTCGCTCTGTGTCGGCTATGCTACATGCAGACTCGTCGTCGCCATAGCAACCGACTGACAACAGCTCCTATCAGGATTCAACACCAAAAAACACTTCAACATTTCCCACACAGACAGAACATTCGGTCCGTTACAGTTTTATGTTTTCAGGCTTGATGTTTGTTTTGTGATTATTAATAAGTGATCGCTGTGGTTGATTAGCTTCTGCTGCTACGAGCTAAGCTAACACAGCTGTGATTGATTAGCTAATTTAAACACCTGCTCTACTGATGACCTGTCAGAGTTGGTGGTTAAATTGCCTTTTTTATTTTCACTGAACCAAAACATCAAATTCTGCAGCACATCTTCATATTAAGGTTCTCATAGTCAAGCTAGCATTATTGACCTACTGACCTTTTCCCCGTGATAAAAAAAATTTAAACCGGTTTAAACAGAAATTATTAGTAGCAAAGCACTGCATCCCGTTTTTTTTTTGTTTTTTTTAAATATATCAGGCGTAGATTTAATGTTTAGCGCTTCATGTCGACAACAGAACCAATGCTAGTCATTTCCTCAATTACTGCTATGAGAGTTGTTTATTCAGAAAATGACACATTTTAGAGTTAATATAATCCAATTAAAGATGATTGAAATAGCAGTTGGCATTTATTTCATTAACTGATTAATCACAGGGTTGTGCTCTGGACATTTTTGTTTCTGTTTGTGTTTTATGTGATTCTGATCTGGAAATCACTAAAAAAATTAATGTTATTTTTTAAAAACTCTGTGATTAATCATTTTGGTCATGTATGTTTTGTTTGGTCCATGAAGAAGAAAAGAACCCTAGTATGAACTCCTCCATGGTGCTGGAGGAGTCATGCTGTGGGACGTTGCCTCAACCCTGAACTCCTCTGCGTCCTGCAGTGTATTTAGTTTTTCTTTGCATTCTGGTTAGAAACGCTGCGTTGGCATCAGTAGATTAAAAAAACGGAACGGTTTAAGTGTCGGCTCTGTGATTACGCAGCTATTTTTAACTCCCACCAAGCAGCTTTCCGTTTCCACGTCTCATCAGTTTGGGAGCCAACTGCTCAGATTTCCTCCATATCTGCTGAAAAACAGAAAACTCCAACACAATTATTGAACTTAAAACACAGAGGATGAATAAAAATGTGCAGAGTGAAGGTCAGTCGGTGATTCCTCCCTCTTCTCTCTTCCCTTCCAGCGGAAGCTGTGAGTCTGAGGCGGCGACACGAAGCAGAAACGTCTTTAAATGTGAACGTGGATTTGCAGACAGAGGAAAACATTTTTATTAGGTTTGAGGAGTGGCAGAGCGACTCCGGCCGCCCTTCATGCTTTGCTGCATGTCGAGCCGGTTTGTCTGCTTTTCCCAGACTGGGAATGTTGACCCGGCACATGCAGGGAGCGCCGTCAGCGCCCGCACCGTTCCTGTTTGCTGTAGTTCAAACCAAACACAACATCGGAAATATTTCAGAATTTAATGCTGGAAGTCATTCCTCACTGTCTGTCACCAAATAACCAGAGAAAAATAATTACTTTGATACGCACCAGAATATTGTTTTATTTTCAGATTGCTTCCTTTAAAGGAGAGCTATCATGGAGAATTCACATTTTGCATGTTTTTAAACTTCCATTTATGTTTCTGCTGCCGCTAAAAACCGACCAACTGCTGGAAAAAACATTCAGCCGGTTTTTGATAGTAACTTCATGTTTTTTAGAGTCTGGAAAATGTAGCGATCTCAGCGGAACTCTGCCCGTTACCTAGCAACCACAGCGGAACTCTGTCCGTTACCTAGCAACCACAGCGGAACTCTGCCTGTTGCCTAGCAACCACAGCAGAGCCCCAGGACGTTTGGACATAAAATCTTATTTCAATTTTTCCTTTGTCAAATATTAATTTTCGTTTTTTCATTTTCTATTTTCAAATAGTGTGATCATATATGTAAAGTACCTGATTCTCAATATGATTTGTTTTTGATTATTTTAATTTAAATGCATGTTGTGTAAGACTGAATACTGAATGTTTTCTTTCTATAATATTCATCCAATTAACAAGACAAAAGTGGCAAAATGTTTTGTTTTTAAGTTGAGATTTTTGTTCTTTTAAATTGTATTTATCCAAACATTCATTGAATTGTGACTGAAATGTATGAAGATGAAAATAAGTATCCTTAATTTAAATGTATTCTTTTTATCTTGATTTGTTTTTAACTTTAATTTTTCATAATACAAAATCCGTATCCTTTGTTTTATTTATAATCACAGAAAATTATTTATTAATCAGTTTTTTAATCATTTGTTGAATAATTTCATTTTGTAGCATCAGATTTTTAACTACAATAAATGTTTGTTTCTCATTTAAGCCTGATTAATGTTTATTTTTGTTTATTCATCCCATTAATATCTTAAACATATTGATGGATTATCAGAAAATTCTTGTCAGCAACAGTAAAAAACAAAACTGTGAAGCAAAAACCGTCAGTGACATCGACTGACTAAAATCCACAAATATTTGAAACGGCCTGGAAAAACATTTATTAATACCTGAAAACCAAATATATCTTAATATTCATTAATATTCAGAGTGGAAGCCATTTTAGTAGCATGACTAGTAAATGTTTCAGCTTCACAATCTGCATTTTCCTGTGCACCTTCAAAATAAAGTTTAGAAATAGAGAGACCGAGCTGAGACAGAAATTTGGAGGAGCTAACACAATTAACAAATTATTTTAAAATTTCCAAGAAAAAACTCAAAATTTCAGATTAATCTAAAAAATTTCCTAGAAAAACAAAAATTATTCTGAGTTTCAAAAGTAAAACATTTAAAAATTTTGGAAATTTTCCACTTTTGAGTTTTGGAGTTTCAAAGTTGTTTTGGAAAGTTTCTGAGATTGAAAAATGTTTGATGTTTCAAACTGAGAAATTTCCTCGTGTTTCATATAAAATGTCAGATTTTTGTCAGAAATGTCCTGGTCCTTTCCTTCGGGCTGTGATTGGCCGTGCGGTCGGCGCTCTGTGGGTCTGAAAACGACACGCAGACGTTCTGCGATGAATCTGAAACGGTTGTTTGTGTTTTTGCGCAGCGGGAACTCTTCGACATGGAGCCTTGGGAGAGACCGCGCGAAGAGTTCAAACTCCACCACAAACTGGGAGAAGGAAACTTTGGACAAGTATGGGAAGCCATTTGGACCAAAGAGAACCGGAAAGTGGCCATAAAGATGCTGAAACAAGGTACAGGAAGATTTTGCTTCACCTGATGCAAAACCAGCATCTGATAACAGCTTTGATTGTTTTTCCCTTCAGTTTAGTTTAAATTATTCTCTGTTGTAAATAAAATCTCTACATAAAGTCCTTCAGAATTACTTTCATGAGACGTTAATATTTCACGTCTTAATGAAGCTGCTGCAGGATTTAATGTCCTGTTAAAAGCTGATCTGCATCAGACAAACTGAATCATTGGTTAGAAATGCAGAAGTGATGAGTGGAAAAATGTAAAAAATAAGTTTTATAATTTTATTTCCGTAGTTCTTTCGGGTTTTTGCAGCAAAGTTTATTTGGCATTTTTATTTTCCATTTCCTGCTGGCTTGAGGAGAAAAGCATCTTTATGAATAAAATCATGAAATAACATTTAAAACTATTATTTTAACTTAGATTTGATATTTAAAAATTATTAAAGAACAGAAAGCAGCAATTCTGATGATGAAAATTTAAGACTAAGAAATTTATGGGATTTTTTAAAAATCATCTTCCCTCCAATTTTGTGAGACCCCACAGCGCCCTCTGGCGGCCAGGTAGTATTTTAGACTTGAAAGAAGAAAAACAAACTTAAAATGAACTTTTCAGTGAGAAATAGAAACTCATTTGAAGTCAGTAAATTCTTAATATTGATTTTAAAATGTTCCAGCTCCACTGGCAGCAGATTCACTTTTTACAGGACATTTCCTCCATGTTACCAGTAAAATGAGTGAAATCTTTTGAAGAAAAACTTTAGAAAGCTGAAAATTTGCTAGAAAAATCCTTCTTACATTAATCTTGAAAAATGTTGCTAAAATATATCTGAATTTACTTGAATTCTTTTGAATTAATCTGAGAAATCTTTGTGAAAAAAAACATTTCTGAGTGTGTAAAGCTGAAAATTAGCTTGAAAAAACTCAGAGATTTTTAGATTAATCTCAGAAATCTTGTTGAAGAAAAACATGAACATTCCTGAGTTTCAAAAATCAAAAAAGTTTCACTTTTTAAACTTAAAAGTTTTAATTTTAGAGAATTTCTGAAGTTTTTTTTAATCGCTGCCCTAGTTTCTCAAAGTGTTTCATGAATGTTTTGGATGCTTTTCTGCACAATGTGCAACATGAATGGCAACATATAAGAACATCCATTGAAATAAATCAGTAAAAAGGCCAAGCGCAGCTTTGGTTGTTGGTTTTCTTGTTTTTCTCAGAGGACACGAAGCAGGACGAGTTTGTGAAGGAGGTCCAGGCGCTGAAGAGCCTCCACCACCCGAAGCTGATCCAGCTGCTGGCCATGTGCTCCAGAGGGGAACCCGTCTACATCGTCACCGAACTCATGAGCAAAGGAAGCCTCAAGTCCTACCTGGACTGTGAGTACCTGAACGCCACGAACTTTATGTTCTCAAAAAACAACTAAAATAAAATAAAGTAGTTCTTTTGTTTTCTTTTGTTTTTATGAATATTTCGTGTTGTAATCACCATTTTCTATTAAAAAAATTATGTTGGTAATAATTTCACCCTGATTACAAACTAAAGTCTCCATGTGGATCAGATTTGTTTCAGTCTTGAATGGAAGTTGGGGACCGCACAAATTGAGTCCAAGGGCCACAAATGGCCCCCGGGCCTCACTTTGGACACCGCTGCTTTAAGACCAGGCTACAACCTGAACATTTATATTTCTATGTTGCTGCCCGTTTATAGCTAGGCTTTTAGCTGGGCTAATTTTTCTGTTAGCGCTTTAGCTAACTTTGAAAATGTTAGCGCACTTAGCTTCCCATGTGTTAATTTTTCTGGATAAATCTTAAAGCGATAATTTACTTGGATGTTTTGTAAACTTTCTGTTGTTATTGGTTCCCAAAGTAGTTAGCTGTTTATATTCATGCTTTTATTTTGAAGTGAGTGAAAACTGTTTATGTAGCAGCTGTACTTCAAACAAGAAACATGCAGGAACAAAATAAAACCGACAAAAAACAAAAACAATATATCAAAATAAATTCAACACCAAAGGGCTTTAATGGAACATGGTTTACAACATGGTGGAATTTAGCGCTTTAGCATTAGCTTCCACTAAATCCAGGGTTAGTGTAAAACTTTAGTATTAGAGGAACTGATGTTTATTTTAATTTAAACTTTATTTAACCAGGTAAGTTGATTGAGAACAAATTCTCATTTTCAACAATTTGTTCAGAAAACATTTATGATTAGTGCTTTAGGGTAGCACAGCTAACTTGTTAGTTAGCGGTGTCTAGCTGACTAACAAGCTAATCATGCTAGGAAACCATATTCTGCACCAGAACATGGAAAGAAATAAACATTTTACGCTGCCATTGGCAAAAATGATCTTAAAATCTGTGTAGGTTCACATAAAACCATCAGTAGGGATTTAATTTGCTCCAGCGTTGGCAGCGGTTTTCGTTTGGTCTGACTGTGAAACTGTTTGCAGCTGAAGAAGGAAAGCTGCTGAAAACGGCTCATCTGATCTACATGAGCGGCCAGATTGCAGACGGCATGGGCTACCTGGAGGACAGACACATCGTCCACAGAGACCTGGCGGCCAGAAACATCCTGGTGGGAGACGACCTGATCTGCAAGGTAGCGGACTTCGGACTGGCTCGGATAATTAAGGTAAGTCAGGTTTTATAACAGACAGCTCAGGTTCAAAAGGGTTTTGTTCTGAAGCTTCAGCTGTTTAAGAGTGTTTAATGTGCCTTGATTGAATATTTCACAACACTTAAAGGGGAGAAATTATGAAAAATTCACATTTTGGAAATTTTTGTGTTTCTGCTGTTTCTGAAAATAGAACAAGCTCATAAAGAAAATCTGTTTTTTGAGATAAATTAATGTAAGAGAAAAGTCTGGAAAATGAAGTTGTTTATAAAAGCTCCAGTATGTAATGTCACAAATCAGCAGGCAATACCCCGTTACCTAGCAACCCCAGCGGAACTCTGCCCGTTACCTAGCAACCCCAGCGGAACTCTGCCCGTTACCTAGCAACCCAAAGAGAGCTCCAGCACGTTCGGTCAGCTGGTTTTATGAATCTTACCAAGTATTTTTGGTCTAGTTTTTAGTGTAAATATCTTCGTACACTGAAAATAAGGCAAAACTAACTACTATTATGGTTCTGAAGATCTGGCTTTCAGTCTAGATCCAAAGGAAATCAGTGGAAGTTGGAGGAAGCTTTGCAGTTTTCTAGACGTTTGTTCCAGATTTGTGGTGCATAAAAGCTGAAAGCTGCTTCTCCATGTTTGGTTCTGGTTCTGGTTGATTTTTGTTAGTCAGACCTTTGAAAACACTGTTGCAGTAATCAATGCAACTAAAAACAAGTTTCTCTAGATCTTGTTGCACTGCAAAAACACAAAATCTTACCAAGAGGTTTTGGTCTAGTTTAGAGCACAAATATCCTGGAACACTTGAAGTAAGACAAAACTAACTTTTTAGCAAAATATAAGAGTCGATTTAAGTCAATAATTCCTCAATATTAATGAAAAAATATTATTTCCATCAGCAGATTATTTCAGTTATTACAGGGGAAAATGTCTTGTTATTAGTGAAATAATCTGCCAGTGGAACAAGATGAAAAGTTTGACCGAATGTCTGCTTTTTTATGAGCATTAAGGGATTTTTCTTTTACTTAAATTAAGCTCCAATATCTGGTTCAAAAGCTACTTGTAAGTTAGTTTAACCTTTCTTGCTCTGAACATATTGAAGAAAATGATTTGTTTGCTGGTTGTAGGAGTGATTCTGATGTAACTGTGATGTTTGCTGCAGGACAGCGTCTACACTGCCAGCAGAAACACCAAGATCCCGGTACGGTGGACGGCGCCTGAGGCGGCGCTGCACCAACGCTTCTCTGTCAAATCAGACGTCTGGTCGTTTGGCGTGCTTCTGTATGAGATGATGTCACGCGGCAAAATGCCGTACGAAGGTACAGTAGTCATTTCCTGCTTTTGGTTCATTTGTGAACAAACCAGTTTGATCTTGAAACGAAGGAACAGTGAAAGTTCTGCGATGCCCTGCAGGACGATTCGTACCCAGAAACGTTTTGCTCTGTTGGACCACAAACCTCCGTGGATTTCATTGGTATTTTAAGTGATAGACAAAGTAATGCATAATTATAAAGCTTAAAAGAAAATGAATCGTGATTCTGAATTTTCTTTTCCAATAAAGATGTGATTTATGGTGTGTGTTTGTATTTGAGTCAATACTTTAAAACAAAAACATGCTGCAACAGCAGAAGCAAAATACAAACCAGAAAACTTAAGTCCTCCTGACCACCAGGGGGAGTCTGGAGTAGATAATGTTAGCTGCTGTTCTATAACTTTATATCCACTTTTCTCCTGGACATCCCGTCGGCCGACTCCCCCTGGTGGCCTGGAGGACTAACATATTCTTTAACAAATCTGGAGCTTTTTAAACTTGTTGCAGTTTTTAGTATTTGCTTTTATTTCCTGCAGCTTCTTTTTTTTGTTTGTATTTGATTTTTTCAGTGTTTTTATATTTTGGAGTTTGCATCATTCAGTGTGTTTCGCTCTTTTTGGGGTTTGTTGATATGCATATTTATAAAAAGAGTCAGATTGCCAAATATTCTCTATTGGATTTAGGTCCGGGCTTTGACTGGGCCATCCTGACACATGATCTGAACCTTTTCTGTGTTAAACTCCAGACCTCCATTATCAGATTTTAGATTTGTCTCTGACTCGACATCTGAGTCACATAATCAGCTTATCGGCAGGAATATGTCAAACTTGAAAGCATGTGGAGTAAATTTTAGTTAATTTTGCTTCACTCTGTTGTAAATGATGAAATTCTCCAGTGTTTTAGCATCTTAACAGCCTGAGTTCATAATAGACTTCTGAAGACATTTTGCAAAAAAAAAAAAAATCAGATGTATCCTAATCTTGTAACAAAACTTCCTGAAATGTGCAGATTTGCTGGGATTTGTGAGCAGAAATCATCTCCTCTGCTGTAGTTCAGCCAACTGTTAGCCAGAGGGAAGCAAAGATAAAATCACATCCAAACCGCCTGCAGTCCACAGAACGCTGTAGCGGTTCATGCAAATGCATCGGATCAACCTTTAAACCTTTAAACCGCCGTATTTGCATTAGAAAACTTCTGTGTGTGAAAGCAGAGCGAAGAGCGGAAACTGAAACCTGAAAGTCTTTGTTCCCGAGTCCACAGACACAAATGAATTATAATGATAATCAATGCACCTTGATTAGCGTTATAGTTTTAAAAATACCCTGTGAGGAGAAGTATGGCAAGCTGTTCCGTCATATAGTTCAGCAGGATCTTTAAATCAGAGATCTATAAATTGTGAAAAAGATCATTTGAGATATTTAAACATCTCAAATTTGATTAGCTTTAATATCTAGACAAGATATTTAGTTTCTTTATTTAGTTTCTTACTAGTTATAAATTCAACTTATTACTAGTATTTTTATTTTTTTTCCAATATTATTAAATTAACTAAAAATAAGTTTCTGTTTCTTGCTGAAAAGTTGCCTGTAAGTTAGTTTTGTCTTGTTTCAAGTATAATAAGAAACTTTACCAAAGTACTGGGTAAGTTTTTGTGTTTTTACAGTGTAGTTGTTGATTTGCCATCCAGAAACCATTTGCTTCATTCTTGTTGTTTGTGCAGGAGATTCCAGTTCTGCTTTTCAAACCTGTATGGTTTGAGTGTAAACGTTGAGTTGGGGGCGTGGCCAGCAGTTTATCTGATTTAAAGTGACAGAGACCCTAAAACAGGCAGAAAGGGAGCAGATTGAAATCTCAATAACTAAGAATGATTTTGTGCAAAACATGATAAAGAACATGATTTGTTTTTACCGTAGAATTAACCCAACCTGTTAATGGAAGAACGATTAACTAGTTCTTCTGTTGTTACTCATTTAAGAACTAGTTTGGTGTCTTTGTGTTGCTGACTGAGGACGAAAACAAAACAACTTCTAGCAAAAATGTTAATTTCATTTTTCCCGACCAGCGTTGGAAAGAATATACTTTTATTTAAATAACTTTATTATGTCGTATCGCTTCTCTTTGAGTTACATTTCTGAACACTTTGTTCACTGAACGAAGAACAAAACCAAAAGTTCACCTGCGTTTCCATAGAAATGAACAATTTGACTTTTAGAAAATAAAATCACCAAACAGAAACACGGCAATTAAAAAAACTCGCTTTGCTGCTAGAATGAGTTTGTTGTTGTTGTATCAAAATGAGTTTATTTCATAAAACTGCGATGGAAACACTTTCCTTGCTCCTGATCAATGACAGGATGTTACTACTGGAGGAAACGACAAAGAAGATGAACAGGAAGTGGTTTTGATTTTTAATCACGTTTCTTATGTAATGGAAACAATACATTTACAAAGTTTGTTTTTTCAACATTAGTAGAATATCAACAAAGGTTTGAACACATTTGTAATGGAAACACGGCTAGTGAACATGGCTCCTCTCTACACGTTTTATATGCACAGAAATTGATTTAGAAAAGTTACAACAGTTTGTAATTCTTTGATTTATTTATTTTTTTGGTCTTTAAAATACCAAATTTCCAATTAACTTTATATTTTGATCTGTCTGATGATGTAATTTCTGAAGCTTTTTACCAAAAGACTTTTTACTTTTATTTTAATTTGGGTTATTTAATGTCTTCTGTTCCATTCATGGCTGTTTATTTATTTCCACCTAATCTCTTATCTTTTCTCTTATCGTTTCATGTCTCACTTTGTTCAGGAAAAAGCAATAAGGAGGTGATGGACATTTTGAAATCGGGGCATCGGCTGGGCTGTCCCGACCGCTGCCCTCCCAATATTTACCGGATCATGAAGGACTGCTGGCACACCGACCCGACCCAAAGGCCGTCGTTCCACGCCCTGCAGAACCAGCTGGACGCCATTTATCAACGCATTTATTACAAAACTGTGGAGGTTTAGAGGCGAACGGCTGGCTGGGAACCTGCGGAAACAGCAGGAAGCGGTGAGGCGGAGCGATGAGGATCGTTCCTCTCCATGTTTCTGTTTGGGAAAGTGAAGCAGAGCAGCGACCCAAACCAACATGGAGGACAAACTGGACAGAAACCCAGTGGTATTGTAGAGAGTGGAGTCTGTAAATACACCAGAGAAACTCCTCAAACTGTTTTTAAACTCCACTCTTGTGTTTTAGAGGCTGTAATAATGGAAATGGTCGATATGAGCCATTCTGGACGTCCTGAGCCTGAAGGGGGAATGTTACAGTTTCACTTCTGTTTTCGATGCAAAACAAGTCGTGAAAATGGAGATTTTGTGCAATAATTAAACAAAAGCTGAATTTTTAGCCACATTAGACTAGAGAAAGGAAATGAATTAGTTTCTTAGCTTGACTCTTCCTGCTAAATATCTTGAAGAAAAGGTTTGGTTTGCTGGTTAAATGAAGACGTGACGATCACTGAAACCTGCGTCTCCTTTACGTTAAAGAGATCAGGAATAAACTGTACACAACATAACAAGTCTTCCTCTACTAGGAGTTTGGTTTAAGGATCAGCGACGGCGCATCTTAAATTTAAATGTGCATTTATTTTTGTTTAGCTTAGCTTGGCTAGCAGGCTAAGGAACGTAGCCGTACTTAGCCTCCCCGCTAGCCCTAACTTAGCTCCAATGCTAGTCATCTTTCCTATAGGGCATGTGGAGGAGCTCAGTAGCTGCATTTCCATTGCAAATATGCACAAAACTTGGTCAATAATCAATAATGCTGAGAAAACACAATTATGGTGTTTTCATTAAATCAGATCAGAATTAAAATCACACAAGAATAAGTTTGTTCACGTGATAATTCATTTAAAGACCTCCATCTACTTCCTGTTTGTCTTCTTCATGGTTTCTGTCAGCGGTAACGTCTGGTTGTTGATCATGTGACTCGTGATGCGAAAAAGTTGTTTCCATTGCAGTTTTGTGAAATTAACAAATTTAAATACAGCTGAAAAAAATCACCTCATCCTAGGAACAAAACTTTTATCGCTTCATGGCATGTCTCTGTTAAGCAAATTAATTTTAGAAATATAAAATTGTGCGTTTATGTGGTGAATGGAAACGCAGCTACGGTTTGAGTTTCAGCTTGAATTTCTGCTTGTTGGCTTGCAGCTGTTTGCAGCGTTAAAATCTGATATCTGCAGTTTTTCTGCAGTAATGGGCTGAAATCCTGCGGCTGAATCTTCCAGGTGGGACCAGGGTTCTTATTTAAGATGCACATAATGTTTACTGTTACCGAGTTATTGTGTTGAAGCTATTGAAGCTAGTGAGCATGCCAGCTTGCTGTGTGGTTTGGTACGTGTAATCCTTAGCACAGTTACTGTAGCCTGCTGTATTTAGACCCAAACTGATTATCTGACCTGGGCTGAAATATTTAATGTTCAGAAAACTGACTTGAGCTCCAGTGCTGCTCTCAGGACAGACTGTAAGAAGATCTATTTTTATATTTTTGTTTGTGCACTTCTCTGCGCTTCCTGGCTTTTAAAAGGTTTACCTGTTGCAGGCATTTATGGAGGCTCGGCTACATTTTACAAATTTAAAGCATCGTAACAGGAGCATTTTTAAAATGCTTTCTTTAATCAGCACAAGATGAACTTGAAGCACTTGAAAAGCCACTGCAGCACGGTGCCAACAGTCCAGGCCTTAAGCTCTTCTGACGGGCCAAACTGATGTCCAGTAACAACTAGTGCCTACGTTTACACTGAACACAAAGCTAACCGACGACACACGAGCTACAGGACGGACATCTGGACTCGCAGCACTTTCTTTCTGTGGGGTTTTCTTCATTTGAAGCACATAAAACTGTAAACAAATCTTGCAACTTGCAATGCAATTTGTGAATGAACCAATTTTGTGTGTTTTTATGCATGACGACGTTTGCAGCAGACGGAGCCAAGTTCAGGAAACTTGAGCCATAATCACCAAATTATGAGTATGTTTGTATTTATGGCTTTTTGTGTTCTGGTACCAAACACAAGTTATGCAAAAAATAAAATATTTTAAGTATTGTTTTTAAAAACAAAAAACAATGCAGCTGTATTTTTTTGTTATATGTTCATTCATTTTTTGAGGAAAATTTCACATAAATCCATTTTAAAAGGACCTAAAGTTAAGGCTGCAAACTAAATGTTTAGTTTGAAAACTAAATATTTTAACTTATATATTTAGTTTGAAGCTAAAAATAATCAACATATTTGGTTAGCAAGCTAAATATTTAAATTTCTAGTTTGGAGCAAAATATTTAACTTGCGATATGAACTAAATATTTAGTTAGCATTCAGCTAAATATTTAGGTTCCTAACTAAATATTTAGCTTGTTAAATATTTATTTTGCTCCTATCTAAATGTAGTTAGCAAACTAAATATTCACATTTTAAGTTGCATATTTAGTTTGAATCTTAGCTTGACAGACAAATAATTAAAATATTTAACTATAAAGCTAAATACAAGCTACATATTTAGCTTAATGCAAATATTTAGTTTGAAGATATTTAGCTTGCAAATACAATATTTTGTTCCAACTTAAATATTCAATCAGCAAGCAAAAAATATATTTTTTTAGTTTACATAATTAGTTTGTAAAATAACCTCAATAACAAAATATGTAGCTTGAAGCTAAATATTTAATTGGTTATTTAGCTATTTAAATATGTTATTTGAAACTGTGACTAACTCACTAGGGACAAGGGTGGACAGAAAAAGGATGAAACTGAGTTTTATAGGTCAATGAAAAACATGTTGAAAATATAACTTTGAAACAAATAATTTCTGTTAATTTTCGACATTATAAACTGCAACCAGTTAAATCTGTTTGGTCTAATTTGTAGTTCATCCAGAGATTAAACCTTCAGGAACAGAGTCAGTCGGTTTCTTGCTGCTGTTTCTCCATTCAGGCCCATAAAACACGATAATGATCTAAAAATAGTTTGTGTAAACAAACTGGCCCAGATAGTGAAGATATGCAAACAGCAGGAAATAAAACTCAGACAAAATGTTTTGTTGAGCAGATTATGATTTATGTGCAGCAGGAGGAAGAATCTGTTCAAATGGATTCAACTACAGATTTATTCTGTTTTTCATTTTCCTCAAATCATAAAACAGCGTTTTTAAAACTAATATTTTATTTTGTACCGTAAATTTGATCATTTATGATGTTTATTGAGTTTATTAGTTATTAAAAAAGCATTTACTTTACTTAGGGGACTTCCTAAATTCCTCCAGGGGACACAAATGGCCCACGGGCCACATCTTGGACAACCCTGATCCAGATCAACGTTCATTGTTCAACGACCTAGTCAAAGCCCGGACATGACCAGAACAACTGGGGTTCGTTTCCATAAACAGTTGGAGATAAACATTTAACCTGCTAACTAAATATTTTAATGGAAACTAAATATGTAGCTTTTTTTTTTTAAACGGTGACATTTACAACTGAATGAATAAATTAGTGAAAAAGAAAAATAAACCCCCATTTTCTCCTCTCATAAATAAACAAACCAAACTATTACTGTTCATTTTTAACAGTGTATCTTCACAGGTTATTCTTATCTATTATTATTAATAATAATAACCAGTCCTGCCTTATTAAGGGTAATAATCACAGTTGGGACTAAAAGCTGCTGCTGATTTGAAGGATTTTTTGGTGACTGTCATCATAGGCGGGGTTTCATTAAAGGAAGTTCTCTGAATCCTGCTGGTGTCACTCAGAACCGACCAAACCGGAACAGCGACTCATTCCGAGGAGTTTCTGTCTACCTGTCGGTCAGGTGCGGATCATCCACCGCGGGGCGCGAAGCGGCTCCAGGCGGCGATGTGTGACTGTCTGTCGGCGTGTCTGCGGCGGATCCTCCCGGAGAAACCGAACCAGGGAGACGGGAATAACAAGGTGGATGCTGACGGTAAGAGACCCTCGGTCAGCCCGCCGCCTGCGCCGCCGGACAGGCCGGACAGGGCGGCGGAAAACGCCATCTACACCGGGATCTGGCCGTTCGACGCGCGGCACCGGGACGAGCTGTCCTTCCAGGTGGGGGACCTGCTGGAGGTCATGTGCCGCAACGGAGACTGGTGGACGGCCAGGAAGATCGAGAAGAACGGGCGCATCCTGGGCACCGGGGTCGTTCCGCACAACTACCTGGCCAGAGCGGAGTCCCTGCAGATGCAGCCGTGAGTACTTTCCACATCACCCACGGGGGGATTTACAGCTGAGAGCCGAAAGTTGCACTGGAGTCACAGTGAAAAGCAGCCAGAAGTGATTCAAGTAAAACGTTTACTGCGGGGCGCAGCTACTTTAACTCACCAACAGCTGTTAATACAGAAAATGACATTTAGGAAAAACTTCACACTGTTTTTGGCGCCCCCTCGAACACGACGCCCGCAAACGGTGCCTAAGTTTTTGCGTCACTGCAAGTGTAAACTGATCAAAACATGATTTAACAATTACATCATAGGCGGACCAAACAGTATTATTTTGGTATTTTAGACACCAAAATGAAAATAATTCATATAAATGACAGAATTGCAAAAGAAACATTTTTCCAAATCAATTTCCTTCAGTTAAAAATTGATCAAACTTGAACAAAAACTGCCAGAATGTGTCTTCAAAATTAAATAATCACACGGACAAAACATAAAGTTATGTGGAAATATTGGTATTTTTATAGACCAAAAAGTACAAATAATTAATATGAATAAAAATACAAAACAAAATCAGAAAAAAGCAAAAAATTTCCAAATCTTTATAAAACATATTAAACTAATAAAAACAGCAGGAGTGTGTCTGATCTGGTGAAGAAATCCAGATATTTTACTACAGTAAGAGAAGAAATACTTCAAAAATAAAATGACTCAAGTAAAAGTCTGATAAGTAAAGTTAAAGTAATTTTATTTATGTAGCTCATTTTCAGCAACAAGGCAGTTCAAAGTGCAAACAAAACAACAAACCAAAAGACAAAAAGGTAAAAGTACATTTTCCAAAAACTTCTAAAGTAACTAGTCACCACCTGACTCTCCCTTCAGCATTCAGGATAATAACATTGGATTTTATTTATTATCTGTTCAAAACAAAACTGATTATATCTCAGAATATAATCAGATTAAAAATCTGGAACTGAGCTGAAACCTGCAGACTAGCAGTAATTTAATCTGAGCATATGGATAATTTCCTAAAGCAGCTTCGCTTCAAGTTTCATAACATTAACTTTATTCATTTGTTCATTCGTTCGTTCATTCATTCATTCATTCAGAGGAAAACTACTTTAGTA
The DNA here is from genome assembly GCA_903067065.1 of Brachyrhaphis terrabensis. Lineage (NCBI taxonomy): Eukaryota > Metazoa > Chordata > Actinopteri > Cyprinodontiformes > Poeciliidae > Brachyrhaphis > Brachyrhaphis terrabensis. Next base: position 10,721 of record CAEGAG010002462.1, on the reverse strand, counting down.
TTTATTCAAGTCGTTCCTCTGAGTCCAGATGTTTCCTCTGTGATCGTATCAGAAAACAGGAGATCATTTCTACCAAATTCAGGAAACTTCTGTGCTTGAAAAGTTTAAAGTTTGCTAGAAAAAAGATGAGATTTTGAGATTAATCTCAGAAATATTCTAGAAAAAAAATCCAAGAAAATGTCTGAGTTTCAAAAGTCAAAAACTTCTGACTTTTTTCAAGAGAAAAGAAACAAACAGTTTTGACTTTTAAACTTTTAAACTCATAAATTTTCTTGTTTTTTTTCTATTTTTTTATGTTAATCTCAAAACTTTACATTTTATAGTAAACTTTTGACTTTTCAAAATCAGAAATTTTCTTTCTTGAAAATTTTCTAGAGAAAACAAGAACATTTCTGACTTTTAAAAGTAAAAATTTTGCTTGAAAAAAACTCAAGAAAATTTCAAGGACATTTGAAATTTTCTGAGTTTCAAAATATTTTTTTTGACTTTTAACATTTTCTTGTTTTTCTAGAAAATTTCAAATATAAAATTTCAGATTCTTTTGGCGGACATTTGCTCCTCTGTTTTTCAATATTCTGACTCTTTGTGAAGAGAAAACATTCAGACCTGAATAGGAAAAGTTTGAAGTATTTTCTGGTGTCGCATCGCTGACACCTTCTCTCCCAGAGCAAAGCATGATGGGACTGCAAGGCAGTAAATTAATAACCAGCACCCTGCGACCAAAGGCAAAGTCCTGAAACTAATCTGGCTCCAAGTTCCCTATCGTAAAATGTGAGATTCCTGTTATAAGGAAGTAGCTCAGCCGTGAGATTCAGACAACGAAACCACCTGATTTTCACTCCAAACACCTAAAACGGCTCCCAGTTCTGATTGATCCAATCTAAACTAAAATGTCCAAAAACTACTTTCAAGTTGATGGTTTTGGACACTCCTGATCTAAAAGGTGTGCACCTTTTCTCTTTTTTTAACCTCACTTTTTCCTTCCACTCAACTTTCCCGTGGCTGCAGCTCTCTAACCTGACAATCAGAAGTGTTTCCATGTTGGTGTTATTATAACATTATTTTTGGTGCTTAAATAGCTTTAAATCATAATTGTTTGCTAATTTGGACTTTTCAGAACCTTACAGTGTTTCAGAGCTGATGTAAATGTGACCTAAATGTTTAACTGAACCTCCTGCTGAACACTGTAAAAAATGCCTGTCATGCCTTTCATACCAGTGTGATTACAGTCTGATGAGTTACAGTTCATGCCAACCCAGTGTCGGTATCGCTCGTGGTTTAAGGCTCCAGAATTGAAAGTGCGTGACCCGGTTTTTCCAGAAGCAAGCGGGTATAATCAGCGCTCCTGGAAAAGGTTCAGAAACTTTGTGAAGCTGGTTGTTAATGTTTAGTTTGTGCTAAAAACATGTTTCAGATGATTGAAATTATCTTCAAGCCGGCAGAAATATTACAGTTTAACATTTCAACAAACTGTAAAATATATGTTGCATTTAGAAAATATCGATCTCTACAGAAAAACTCAAACTTTTAGTTAGTGGACAGATGTTTTTATTAATGCTTTATGCTGTAGCTGAAACGATTAATCGGATTAATCATGATTAATTGTCAATAACTCTGTCACAATAAGAAATAAATCAATTAATCTCATGATAAATTGAAACAAGTTGCATGATTTTTTTAACCAACAGCTGGATGCTAAAAGTTTTGGTCTCAGCATCATTAAGTTAGCATCATTAAGTTAGCATTAATAAACTGATGCTAACCAAAGTTTAGCTGCAGATAAACTTTGTTGGATGACAGTAATTATTGCGATAATAAAATTGTTGCTTTGAGACGATTTTCATATAATATAATGATAATGCCAAACCAACGACTAATAAATGTTAATTTAGTAAAGAACTCTTAACTAAATAGTTAAGAGTTCTTTACTAAACGGTTTTGTCTCCATCCAGATGGTTTTTCGGGACGATGAGTCGCTTCGAAGCCCAAAACATCCTAATGGAGCCAGCGAACGAGGAATCCTCTTTCCTCGTTCGGAAAAGCGAGAGGAACAGCATCGGATACGTTCTTTCAGGCAAGCAAAGAAAAACCTGACTTCCTGTTTTATGTTGGGGTTAGCAATCTGAACATTAGCTTAAATGCTATCTGGGTGATGCTCTTTCCTGCTCCAGACGATGGTCTGTACTGACTTATCCATGCGGGCAGCTAATGCTAACTTAATATTTAGTTTAGCGATTTAGCCTTTGTGCTAACTTTGAAAACATTTAGTGCACTAGGCTTAGGGTTAGTGGTAGGGTTAACATTAGCATTTAGCACATTTAGCTTCCCCTAAATTACTTGTTCTGGATAAATTGTAAAGTTTTGTGAACTTTCAGTTGAATAAAGTTCAACATGTTTTGACTATCAACTATTACGATTTCTTCAAGCAATTAGACGCTTATATGCTCTTATTTTGAAGTGGGTAAAGATTGTTTCCGCAGCATTTGTTTCCTCTCTTCTTGTTCTCTCTTTTTTCCCCTAATAACTTTATTTCAAACTAACATACAGACAGTAGAGAGCTAGATATAGACATAAAATTACATATTTAAGGGAATTATTATGTAGCTTATGTCAAAATTAAATTGGTGCTCAAAGGTTGCAGTCTTTAAACGACAGATATTAGCATTAGCTTCTGGTAAATATCTTGTTGGTGTAGCGCTTCAGCATTAGCAGAGCTAATGTTTACAATGAGAGCTTTAGGGTTAGCGCAGCTAGCTCTTTAGTTGCAGGATGTTGTGTGGGAGCCGCCTCATCCGACCTTCTTTAGACCAGACTTGTATTTTCACATCCTGTTTTTTTTAGACTTTTTGACTCTTTCCACTTCTGCTTCAGTCTCAAAGTGTCTAAATCCTCCTGCAGTGAAATCCAACAATGCAGTCCGGCACTTTCGCATCCCACATACAGATGAGAGTTTTTATGTGGAGCAGACTCACAGGTTCAGTTCTCTGGCTGACCTGGTGAACTACTACTGCAAACACAGCCTGAACGACATCGTCTCTCTGGGGACTCCGTGCAACAAGGTAAAAAGGAGAAACAAAACCATTTTCCCCGCAGCCATGAATGTCTCCCAAAAAAATATCTGTTTCCGGTTCCAGAAAAAGCCAAACATCGAAGATATCAACCACTTGCTGGATGACTGGGTTCTCCCGAAAAGCGAGTTCACCGTCGAGAACCAACTCGGCAACGGCTGTTTCTCGCAGGTTTTCCGCGGTCGCTGGAAGAACCACATCAACGTTGCCATTAAGGTCTTGAAAAATGGTACGTAGTCGACCAAACCGGTAAACTGAAGATGGTGAAGGATTCAAAATGCCTGTCGGGTCTGAACACCGTCAGGCTTCGTTCACTCTGCAGGCAAATGAGACCAAAAATCACCACTTTTGCCCAAATGCAGCTTTTTCACCCAGAAATTGACCAACTCTGATCGATTCACCTCCCAAATCAATAAAATCAGATGCCGTTTCCAGATGTGGTGCTATTTTGGATACTTATTTGATTTCAAAGCCGTTTTTCTGAGGGACAAGCCCAGAAAGGGAAACTGCCACTGTTTTAATATCAATATTTAGTGTTTTAAACCATAATGATGCCTCATCTAAGTGCTGTTGTGAGGTAATCAGCTTCCACTCAAATACAAATAATCCCACAGCCAGAGAGATTTTTAGACAGATGTGCAACATAAAGGGAAGTGACCAAGTATTGATCCTTGTGGGATCCCGTTTCTGATTATTTTTTTAAGGTTGATGATGAACATGAATTATAAATGCAAAATTATTGCAAAATTATAGAAAAAGATCCAAGTTTCTTGTTTTTTTTCCTGTAGAAACTCAAACATCCTCTGGGTTTTAGGAAATAGAAACAAAATGGTTAAAAATAATCCGGTGTATTTGGTTTTTACATTTCTAAAAACATTGCAAAATGAAAATAGTTTTGAAATAGGTTTTTTGGTTTTTCTGCTTTTAATACTTGAATGAAAAAACATAAAAATCAAAAATAATAAAAAATCTGCAGTTTGATCTATGATTTAACTATTAAATCTAAAATAAAATGTTTTTAATATGAAGTGATAACAGAAATGATGGAAGTTACAACGCCTCCAAAAAAAGGACATATGGGAGATTATTTCACTTTATAAACACAATTATAAAGTGAAATATTACTTTTACATTTTAATTTAGGAAAAATAAAAATGTTGTAGTTTTGGCATTTCTATTTTCTAATTTAGTTTTAAAACAAAAAACATCCGATTTTTCATTTTTATGGTTTTATCTTGAAGTGAAAAAAAACCCCGTCAGCTATTACATCCAAAATAAAACATGTTTGGTTTTTTTTACTATGAAGAAAACAGTTTTTAATTTATGTTTTAATTAACAAACAAAGGAGGCATTTTGCAAGTTTTTTGGAATGGCAGCAGATTATTTTAACTACCAGGAAGAACAAATATAAATAAAGAGGTTAGTTTCACTCTCTGGCTGTTTTTCTCCAGACTCTGTAAACAACACAGAGTTTCTCAGGGAAGTTGAAATCCTGAAGAGGCTTCACCATCGCCACCTGATCTCCCTGTTCGCCATTTGCACCGAATCGTCGCCGTATTACATCATCACTGAGCTGATGGAGAAAGGCAGCCTGCTGCAGTTCCTCAGAGGTAAACCTGTCTGGGAGATCCAGGAACTTTATTTAAAAGAGCTGAAGGTTCCTGGGAGCTTTGGAAGTGTATCAAACCCAGATTAACATCCTTCTGTTTCAGGGAAAGAAGGACAAAATCAAGACGCTGCATCTCTGATTGACATGGCAACCCAGGTGGCCGATGGGATGTCGTACCTGGAGGAGCAGAAGAGCATCCACAGAGACCTGGCAGCTCGAAATGTTCTGGTAGGAGAAGATTACATCTGCAAGGTGGCCGACTTTGGGCTGGCACGACTCGTCAAGGTGCGCAGGTCGACAGGAAGTTGTGTTTTGTTGGTTGGTTTGAATTGAATTTACAGCTTTGGAGGATAAAATGTTTTTCGTCCAGGAGCCGATTTACGTCTCGGAAGAGAAGAAGATTCCCTACAAATGGTCGGCGCCTGAAGCCATCAGCCACGGGAAGTTCTCCATCAAGTCAGACGTTTGGTCTTTTGGGGTTTTGCTCTATGAGATTATGACCTATGGAAGCGTCCCATACCCAGGTTAGTTCAGCAACCTGCTTTTTCATATTTACGGTACATCCGGCCCTGTTTGGTCCGCTTTAATCCAACTCCGGTCCGTTTGAGTAGAAAGTCCGTTCGTTTGGAGAGCTGTGACCAAAATCGCTAACTCTGGTCCGCCTGCAAACCTCGGCCTCTGACTAAAGTGAACTCAGCTGCGATTCAAAGCACCTGAGTGTGAATGTCAAGAGGACCAGAAACCGCTGCGAAAGCAGGCGGTGGACTACAGCGCAGGGCATTCTGGGTAAATACAACCAAAACAAACATGTTAGCTTAGCGCTAGCTGGAGATGTTTTTTTTTTTATTTTTTAACCAAAGACAAAAGAGAAATCCTACAACCACTAAAATCTGACGTTACTCCGTCTTTATTTTTATTTTGTGAAGAAGGCAGTTGCGCTTACATGAGCATGGTTGACAGCGCTGATTGGTTGTTTCTAAGCAGGAGCGGTGTATTTCTGCAGAGGTCAGTAGAACCACATGGTGACATTTTCACAGATTATCCGTCTCATATCCTACTTCAGGACAAAGTGAACAAAAATATAAAACATTTATATAAAAGTTTCATAGTGCAAATTTGAAACCTAATCATCTGATGAAGTTCTTCCAGCTTCGAATAAAAATAACAACTTATGAGCCGTTTTAGTTTCTTCGCTTAATTGACAAATAAAAAGCTTTTGCTAAAAAACTGCAAACATTTCCACCAAGAACGAAGGAGTTAGTTGTTTCTCCTGTCTGAGTCTAATGATTAAATGATGTTTTACAGGAAATATCAGTTATTTTTAGTTGTTTTATTTATTTTGAGTATTTAAAATGTCTTCCAGTCTCAGTGTTTAAATAATCTTCAGAAGTTTTACTGATCTTTGAAAGGATGAACTTTGATTGTTATGCAAATAGTGTCAAAATGGAAATCTTTCCATTTTTCACAATAATTTAATTGCTGTTCTCTTTGTGGGTCTAATTATGTCTGAATTGCTCCATATTTTCTGCTGTTTATCTTTCTCATTACATCTGACACCAAACCCTGAACAGGTTTAATGCTTTTCATTCTGGTAATTCATATTCCTCTGGTAGTTTGTGACACAGTCATCTGAAGCTTTAAAACGTGTTTTGATGTTTCAGCAGAAGAGGGTTAGAAACTGTGGAGTTCATTTCAGCAGCTGCTGTGGTTAATCGCATGTTTGAGTGAAGAAATACAAGTTGCATCCGTTCCAGTTTCGCAAACTAACATTAACTCATAATCCTTGCATGTCACATAATCTATAAAACATGGCAGGTTTCATGCAGATTTGCTCAAATCAGCTTCAGTTAGAAACTGGAGATCAGGGTGAACTTTGACCTGAACATTCAGAGCCACATAAAGACGGTTCCAAAGTCGGCCTTCTGTCACCTGCAGAACATTTCCAGGGTTGGAGGACTAATGTCTCAGCATCAGAGAAACTCATCCAGGCTTTTGTCTTTAGTCACATTGATTACAGCAGCAGCGTCTGAATCAGCAGATCCAGACGCTGCTGCTGGAGTTCTGACTAAAACCAGGAAGAGAGAGACACCACCGAGTTCTACAGTCCTGACATCAGCTGCGTTTCCATTGACCATATTATTGCACAAGTCGACATTTGGAAAATAAATTTGCTTAATTTATTGCACAAAAAAAAAGATTCTGTTGAGTCAAAATAACGTTTTGACTCAACAGAAAGAATTTGAAGAATAAATAAAATTTTGACAAACTTCAAATCTAGAATATTTGAAGAAATGTCAAATTTGTGACAGTTTGGTGTTTCTGTAATGATGTGAAGCTTTTTGAACTGCCTTGTTGCTACGCTAATAAACCACACTGCTGCTTTAATAGGCGTTTTATTTTCGGGCTCTGCTGCAAACAGAAACGTCAGATATGCTCACCACTTCTCCTTTCTCCTTCCTTCTCTTTCTTTCTCTTCCTCCAGGCTTCAACAACCGCGAAGTTTACAACAAAGTCAAGAGCGGCTACCGGATGGAGGCACCCAGCAAATGCCCCGGCTTCGTCCACAGCATCATGCTGAAATGCTGGCAGGAGCAGCCAGAGGACAGGCCGGCCTTCAAAGACCTCAAGGACATGCTGGAGAGAAGCTCCTATGAGCTGGAGTCGCCACCAGGGGGCAGCAGGGAGCAGTGATCTGCATACAAACATGACAGAGAAGTGAAACACTGTAGTTTCACAGCCAAAACGGAGACTGGACGGGCCGCTTTCAGCTTTAAAGACTCTTCACATCATCACAACAAGAACAGAATCTAAACCAGGGGTGTCCAAAGTACGGCCCGGGAAATGTAAAGTCCAACACACAATATTCACCCATGTTTTTGCTTTGAATTTAATGTGATTTATTAATAACAGGCACAAAAACATCCAGTGGCTTTTACTAAAATTCAGGCATTTAGTAAATCTGGCAAAAACAAAACTAAAGACACAAAAGAAAAAGATAACCAATCTGAAATATGGTTTGTTGTTTTAAATATGGCAAACATGGAAGATCCATTTTTAAACTGTAATAATTGTCAACAGAAATCTGACAATCATTGTAGAGTTTCATTAAAATATTATGAGTTGATTGTATAATTTATTTAGCAGGCTAAAATAAAAAATAAAATAGTTTTTGCAATTAAAATACTCAAAATGTTGTGGCCCCTGGAGCAGTTTCAACTTGACCTTTATGGCCCAAATGTCAAACGTTTGGACACCCCTGATCCAAACAGACTACTGAAGGTGAAACGTATTAATAAACTTTTACACTACTAGTGGAGATATTTAAAATGTGCAATAGGGTGACGTGTGTCGTCCAAAAGGGATTCGTTTCTCTGTGTCTCTCTGTTCCTTCAGAGGAAACTGTAAATATTCTGGAGCTCGTGTTCAAGTCTCACTGACAGGTTTTAGTGAATACTACAACTTTCAGATTGTGAAATAAATTTTAATATCAAGACAATCTGAGTTGCAGCCAGTTTTAAAGCAACCAGACTGAAGTCTGGTTTCATTCAGAGTAGAACTCGGTGGTGAAATCTGGATCTTTCTCCTGCTGTGTTGCTCCATTTTGCCTGAACTTCAAGAGTAACTAAACCTAGATCTACTTTTTTTAAGATAAAATGTCTAAATTTTGTCATTTAGGGCTCTATATTTATATTTCTGTGCAAATGTTGACATTTTTATGTAATAAAATAACAATAATAATCCAAAATCGTCTCAGTGCTGCCCTCTTTGGGTTGAATGGTGGCTACTGCAGTCTAATTTTCCTATTGGTTCCAGCTTGATTGATGCTTATGTCACACAGTAGTAATTTATGTTGGCTAGATTTGTTGCTTTTCTTGAAAAAAGTTGCTAAATAGAATAAAAAAGAGTTAGTAGTTCTTCTGACCAGACCCACGTTTAGCCCTGCACCTGGCCACGCCCCCAGTGCCTCATGGCCCCGCCCACTTTAGATACACGTCAGCGGGCGGGGCTTTGCTTTAAGACTCTTTTCCTCATTAATGAATCTTGATTTTACAGACTGTTTTCTTAAATGTCTTGTTGAGTCTCTATATTTAGTCACAATTTGTTTCTTTTTCAGATTTCGTAGCAGGTTCTGGTTCTGGTTTTAGTTGTTTCACTGCTGCAGTGATCAGGCAACTAAAACTGAGCTCAGACTTACAAAGAAATGTGCTAAATGTCCAGTTTATTACAGAAAACCCCCCGATCTGCTTGTTTTGGATAGCTTGTCATTCAATATTCCCTCGAGTTTTCACATAAAGGTGGAAATATTTTTGTCTTTAGGTGATAATTGGACTTTTGCAGTAGCATGGAGGAAATTAGATAAAAACTTTGAATTGTCATTTTGATCAGTTTTAACATAATAATTGTTTAAATGTAGATTTTCTCAGTTTCAAACTTTTTATTTTTTAATTCTGAGAGTACATTAGAATACATTTTTAAGTACTTTTAGATAACATTTGTGTGTAAAAGCATTGTATGAATAAACATTGAAAATGTAATTGAAATCATTTGGTGTAATGTTCACAGTCGGCCAGGAGGGGGCGTCCTAATCTCATGTTACCATCCTCTGATTTGCTTTAAGGCACCTGAATGAGATAATTAGGTCATCAGCAGTGGAGATTTCTGTCCTGTGCTTTGAACTTTTACCTTTTCTTTTCTATGTTTCCACTTAAAAAATGTGAATTTTGCAGCAGATGTGAAGTTATATAGAAAATCTTGAAAAGATGAAAAGAAACCAGACAAACTTATCAGGGGTGAGAAGATTTCTGAGAGCTGTATTTTCTGGTTTCTTTCATGCGGATATTTTGTGTGAATGCTGTTTTTTTGTTTTTTAACTGAAGAGAAAACAGGAGAGGATAAAATGTTTCCCAGACATCAGCAGCTACTTTTTCTGCCTCAGGAGTTAACTGGGTCAGACGTGTTTCACGTTGCGCTCTCACTCCCTGCCTGACCAAATTCAGAATCTAATCTGCTTCTTTATTATGAACCGAAGCTTTCCTCTTTACTCTGACTTTCCCATAGTCTGGCTGGGGAAACTCAATGTGGCTTTTTAAATCCTTTACTATGAAAACATATAAATATACAATTTCAACATTTTTACAAAAAGTACAACCGAAATAAAAACTAAATCCAAACATGTAAATCAAAATTACCAAATTAGACAAAATATTTTTAAAAATTAAATACAAAATAATAAGTAACATCACTATGTGACACTGACTAATAAATTTGTCTCAACATAAATGTTTATTTAATCCAAGATAATCCTGAACTTTAACCAGGATTCTGGTATTTTTCTGCCATTTATTTTCCCATCCAGCCTCCAGAAAGTATCGCTGTTTAAAATCAACCTTCCAGCAGAGACCAGACTTTTCCTGCTTCAGCATCTTTCCAGATATCTGGGCTCAGCGCCAGCAGAGGCTGCTACCTGAAACTGGAGTCTGCTGAGTCACGACGCCCAGTTCACCCAGTATGAGCATTTAAACACGAAGCCGATATTAATAACTTACATAAACCAACAGCAGAGACACTTCTGTCTGGAAGAAGATTAAAAAAACAAGGAAATCTGACTTTAATCTCAGAAGATTGAGGTCAGAATTCTGTTAAAAATGGTTTTATTTATCGTCTGTAAAGTTTCCAGCTTCATGCGTCCTGCGTGTCTCACCATGTGTTCTGGGAGCTAGCGGCCCGTGAACCAGGCCAGAACTTTTTCTATGTCGGCACCGGTATCCGGTACCTGACCTGAACCCGTTCATCATCACAGCTCACCGACTCTCAGGGGAACTGACCTCTGAACTCTGAACCTGCTTCAGTTTTTCACCACAAAGTTTCATCAGCTTTGTTCACCAGATTGTTAATCTCTTTTATTGATCTGTTGGTTTGTCTTGAACTTTTCTACCGTTATAAATCACTGATCCATCCGTCCGTCCGTCCATCCATCCATCCATCCATCCATCCATCCATCCATCCATCCATCCATCCATCCATCCATCCATCCATCCATCCAT
>CAEGAG010002444.1:0-27361 GCA_903067065.1 Brachyrhaphis terrabensis | reverse complement strand
CAGGACGCACTGCAGGGAAAATAAACATTTAATCATGAATACTAATTATGTATAGCTACACTTAGTCATTTTGATAATAGGCTAAAATAAACACTTAAAGCCTGTTTTGCCTTCATTACAAGTCTTTTATAAGGTTTTTACTTTTTTGCGGCTCCAGACAGATCTGTTTTTTGTTTTTTTTGGTCCAATATGGCTCTTTCAACATTTTGGGTTGCCGACCCCTGAGCTATACATTCTGTCTTGTTGCTTTCACAATGTTTTTACCTCACTGCACAGAATTCACACCTCTCTTTCCCCCCATTGAAACAGGTTTCAACTTGGTTGCACTCACACGAAGATGACAATGTACATTTAAAGCAAAACACACGCCTGGAACATCAACCTCACTGTCCAGAGTGGCTTCATAGTCTGCGATTTAATCTTTTTTTTTTTGTTGTTGTTGCTTCTTGCTGCAATAGCATCCTTTCCTATCCCCCGGTGCCCAGTGGTACAATAACAGGCTTTGGGCTCTTCCACAAAACCCACAGGACCGCTCTTGAATCATTGCTACAATTTGAGCTATCAAATCATAATGGCTGGACAAGATTGGCTCTCTTTTCTTGGCGCTGCTGTGTGTGTGCGTGGGTATGTGGGTGAGTGTGTACATGGCAGGTAGCTAAGCAGGTTTACGGTCTCTGTGCCTGTAGGCTTTGTTTAACGCTGTTAGATAGCTCACAATTTCCTCCTTCTTTTTTCCCAGCTGAGGGTAATGTAGTTTTTCTTCATTGTTATACAGTTTTTTTTTTTTCTTTTCCCATCTAGAAGTGCTTTTTTGTTATTTATTGAAAAGCGGGAGCAGCTCAATTGTTGCCTGTTGGTTCATGTATGAATGTCCCCGACACGGCCCGGATGATGTTTTCTTGTTCTACATAGCCGCACTGTGATTGTGCCATCAACTTTTCCCAGCAGTTACCGTGACAGCCTCACCGGCGGCGGGTCAGCGCGCGGCGCCCTCTGAAGGGTAATGGGGGTGGGTCTCCCGGAGACGCATCTTAACTGCTGACAATAAAAGAGCGGCTGGCGTTTGTTCAGAAAACGCAAAATCTATTTTGTGTGATTTCGCACAGCTCTTGGCCGTCGATGGGCATCTGTGCGGTTTTTCTGTCATGACGTTGTAATCTTGCTCCGCTGCCGGCTTCTCGTTAAATCATTTGTATGCTTGCGATTCATACTTTGGCATCATTAGGACTTTTCCCTTTGATTTAAAATCACACTGCTCATGACAAGCTATCAGTGGCACAGCAAAAGACATACAAAGGAGAAAAGGGCAAAAAGCAATGGATGATTGCCCTCGGTCCACCGGCTCTGTTATTACATAGCTCTGGCTGTGCCACTGTGTGAGCGGTGAGATCTATTTTTTTTTCTCCCTCTGTGAATGGAATGTAATTTACCATCAGCTTTGTAAAGGCAAGCCTTGGTCATGGCTAAGAGGGCTCTCTCTTCTGCCCGGGCTAATGATCAGCTTTGACAGAGGAATGGCCACTGTGCTTTTCACCACAATCCTTATTCCTCTCACATTGATCACCCCCTGCCCCCACCCCCCACCCTCACTCCTGCCTATTTTCACAGAGTAATGGATGGCATTGTCCCTCCCTCACCACTGTTAGCACAAATAATTACGAATCAATATGCACTCAAGGCACACATCAGAATATAATTTTGCCACATGATTTATTCCCCACCAAGTCCCTCCTACGCTCGGGGGGTCGATGTTGGGGCTGTTCTGCAACCAACACTCCGGAGTCATGTGATGGTAACCAGAACAATCGGGGACGAGCTTGCAGTTTTTAGTTGTTAGATTGAAGATGCAGCTGTGGGTATTTTTGTGGTGTTTCCATTAGATTTGCACATCTACTTACAGATTTTTTTTGTGCTGGATGCAACTTATACCAAAGTATGTTTTATCCATATTTATTAAAACTGTCACCATGTTGTGACAGTATGGCATGACAGATAATCCTCCACATCCTCCCAGTGCGGTCTGCAAAAACGTTCCCGGTCAAAAACAACCAATCAGAGCCAGGGGGAAGGTCTTAGCGCCCCTTAGATAAATCAACCTCCTGTTTGCTGCTCAACGTTCTAATGTTGTAAAACAACTTAACGTTACAAGAAAGTCATTTGTCTGGCCACTAACATCATTGGCCATGCTAACTAGCCTTAGCATTTGTGGCAGGCTGTTTTGTGGAGAGGCAGCTGTGCGCATGAGAGTGATTGACAGCGCTAAAACCCTCCTCCTGATTGGTTGTTTTTTTACTAGGAGCTGTGAATTTTTGCAGACCGAAATAGCACCACTTGTGGAAGATGGACGAGTTCAATTTTTTCACAAATTTGTCTTATACCGTCATCACATAATGATAATTTTATATGTAAATATAAATATTTTTTTTAATAAAGATTACCTGTGGCACTTTGGTGGTGCCACAGGTACCACCAAAGTGCCAAAGTGGTGTTTTTTTGTTAATATTAACAATTTCTCAATAAATTGCTGAATTATTTTAATTAATGCATTTAGCACTGGTTAATGATGATTGATCAAAATGCCAGTTTTATCATGGAATTCTGCCTTACTGAAAGATATGAGTTTGAGACCAAATCGGTTTTGAGCAATAATCTTGTCAAAAGTAAGTGTCTTCTTTTTTTATTCTGGTTTGAATAATCAAATTCAGGTTGACTAAAGCATATATGGTGATCTTATGCTTGTCTAATTTCAGGTTGGTTCAAAAGACAAAAAAAGAAAGCAATACAGATGTTCGTTTTTTGGAGATTTACAAATACAAATAGTTTCTAACATCTCAAACTGTATTTTGGAGCATCTCTTTGGGTGCAATGTTGCAGTTCAGCTTCAATAAACTTGCCTTTCATCTTAACTAACGAGCTCTGAAGCAGATGCTAACTTAAACTTTGCTAGCAGCTAAAAGTTAGCCAGTTGAGATATAAATCTTGTACCAAGCACAGTTTAAAAGAGCCTTTAGCTTAACTAGGGAGCTGTGAAGCGAATGCTAACTTTAGCTTTGCAAGCAGATAAGAGTTAGCAAGTTGAGACATAAAGAGCTGGGGGCTTGTTCAATGCTTTTGCTACTGAGTATTGTCACACAACAGGCTGACTCTGGTGCTAAAACAGTCTTAGCCATGTGGTGTGTTGAGCGTAAAGCTGTCACCTTCATAACTACGGCCCAAAATAGCAGCTTAGATTTGCTATACCAGTGGGAGTCGCGTGCTGATAGTAGCTGCACTTTGAGGCTTTGACAAGAGATATTATGGCAGTTTAAAATGTTGCGATGTTGTTCCACTCCTAATTTTCACCACTTCTTATATCTGATGTTCTCCCATGAATGTATTTTAATTTTTGTGACTCCTGAAGGTCAGCTTTTGATTGCACTCGTTCCATACCACCGTTTTGCTCTATAACTTACAAAAATCATGGAGAAACCATTGATATATGTAAAATATTATTGTGTCAAACGTGTCAAACTCAAGGCCTGGAGACCAAAAACTTTTTATGTGATCTTCTACACTCTGGATGAACACATAAGGAGAACCTTCAAGATGTGTACTTAAATGTTATTTTGTGTACTAAGTCAAAGCAGTTATTATCTGTATACTACCAAATTACAAAGTGCTCATCTTATACAGAGACCAAATTATTGATATTTTAACAGCTTGTTAATAGGTAGCTAATATTACCAACATATTCTGCTATCATCTGCATTTTTAGATCATCCATGATTACGATATGGCCCAAAATGAAAATAAGTTGACACTCCTGCATTAGTGGCACATGTAAAATTTGCAATTTTTTTTATTATTTTCCAATTGGAATGAAAAATGTGGTTTATGGCATGTCCCTATTTTTCTACTACACTAAGATCAGAGTTTAGTCTCGCACAATATGTTTACTTCCATTTAAATAAGATGTTACAAACAGTGGTATGCACCAATAATACTTCAAATGCTGAAGTTAGTTTAAAAATATTTTTTTTTCCAATTGTCATTTAATAATGAAATGAGAAAGCAAAATTTATATACCTAAATATTCAAGAACAAAACCATAAATTTTAAACAGCAATAAAAATAAATGCAAAATCAAAATAATTGTACGATAAAGTAAAGTAGACAATATATTATTTCCATTTAACTTGAAGACTTTTTTTGATGAAAAAAAAAAAAAGGACTTTCATTTTCTTCAGTCCTCTGTAGAATTTGCATGAACTCTGTTTCAACTAAACGCATCGCTTTAAGGCAGAACCGAGCCGCTCCAAGCCCACATGGCAACTCCACTGTTATCTTCTATAGATAGAGTGGGTACTGTCTGCTCTAAGCCCACTGGGGCCTTTGTCAAAGATACAAAGACTCTCTAAGAGCGGCAGTGTGTTGTGTGTTAATAAGCAGAAACTGGAGCAGCCAGCTGGCAGAGGTCAAGTTAGGACAGAGATGTTCTTCCTGTGTCAGACCAACACAGGGCCACAAAACTGTTCACATCCAAATATAAAATCTTTTTTTTTAACACGTTTCCGTCTGGTGAGAGCGTTTGCGGCGATGCCTGTTGCAGCAGGATTACGGTCTTTGATTCTCGGCAGATGAAATAAAAACCAAATATGGCACCAGCAGCTCCTGACAGATGGAGGTCAGACACTCACAGAAGTAATTCCCTGTTATGGATTTAAGAATGAACATCCACCACGCTCCCGCGCACCACACACTCTCAAGCACGCTTTAAATCCACACGTTTGTGATGTTAGCAAATATGAACGCAGTGTCTCATCAGTGAAGGCGGATGAGTGTCTTTGGGATTCTCTTTGATGGCTCCGCACCCCCTGCTGAGACACCAAGTCGCTTCTCTCTGTCTCACATGCTTCTCTTCACACCCACAGATACATGATCTGGAATCGTTAAGGACACACTGATGAGATGGTGTGGCTATTAGAACACAGGTTGGCCATTTTTATATTTTCTTTGGCGATATAGACACAGAGTGGGTCAGCGATTTATTTATTCACTTATAGATGTGGTTAAAATGCCACAAGCCTCAAATGTTAAAGCTATAAACATAATGCATAATTATGAGGTGAGAGGAGAAATGCTAATTTGTATAACCACCTTTCGGCACAATTCCAGCAGCAAGTTTTTACCAGCTAAGCATATTTAAAGAGTGAAAATCTCACCATTTTCTCAGCCTATGTCAAATTGCCAAGACAATATTTTTGAACATCCATTTCCAAGTCTTGAATCAAATTATCATTTGGATTTAGGCCTGGACTTTGACTGTCCTTGGATCTAAATATTTTTATTGTATCTCTGATCGTACTTTAAGGATTCTTGTTTAACAAGATTAGTTTGTAATTCACTAAATCCTTAACTATTTCCCGTTCCTGCATAGGAAAAGCACCCCCACGTCATCATACAGCCACCGTCATGTTACGCTACAGGGATTGTAGATTCAGATGAATTTAGACTTGGGGTGCATTCACATCAGCCCCGTTTAGTCCGCTTTAATCGAACTTTAGTTTGTTTACTAGAAAGTCCGGTTCATTTGGGGAGGTGTGAATGCACTATCAAACTCTAATGAAGACCAAAGAAGCAAACTGTGGTCCGCCTAAAAATCTAGGTCTCAATTGGGTTTGGGTGAACTCTTGTGAGGTTTGAATATATATGTGAATGCCAAGTGGACCAAAAGCAGGACAAGGGCATTCTGGGTAAATACAACCAAAACAAATGTGTGGGTCTCGCACTAAAGGTAGAAACAACTTGTGGTCTTTTGGCAAAGACATAAAAGAAATCCTACAAGCATTAAAATCTAACGCAGCTATATTTTTGTTTACAGCGTCCTCCTCAGAGGTTCACATGTAAACAGTTTTTTTCAAAGGGTTTGGAAGTGCAGTGCGAAAAAGAACTGCACCAGCTGAAAACGTAGCAATTGCTGCTACTTTGGTCCCCGATCGAACCGAGTCTACCAGACTATCAGGTGTGGAAACACCCCAGGTTTCATTTCACTAATTAATACATGGTTTTAAAATTTTTTACAGATAACAATCTGAAAAGCATTGAATCTAGCTGCCTTCTGAAGTCACCTTGCAGTCGTGCTCTTCCAATGCGTGCGGCTGTGTTTCTATCTTTCCTCCCCTCAGGGCTGACGTTGAGCCACAGTTCTCCCCAGTCCTCCCGACCTTGCCTCTTCTTCATTACTGAGTGACCCCTTTCAGAGTTGGCCTTAATTAAAAGTGGGCTGCATCTGTTTCAGCTCTTCGCCTGCCAACACAAGACAATCCAATTCATCGCTCCTTATTTTCAGCCATTACCTGAACAGCGCTGAGCTAATGAACATGGCTGAGCAGCAGGGAGATTTTTCACTTATCTGCTCCTTTTAATTTCAGACGTTTTATTCGCTGCCTTGGAATAAGTTTCCGCGGCGCTTTGGCTGTGTACCTTGACAAAAGGGGGCAGATTTAAATAACTGAAAGCGCCTCGGCTTAGGCCTAATTCCTCCCCTCAATCTAATCAACCCCACTGTTCCCTTCTTTGCTTCTTAACATTTTCTATGTGATTTGGTGAAGTAAGGCCAGATAGAGGCATTTAAATATAAGGGCTGGTAGGTTAATCTCCTCAAATCCACTCTCCATTGCTTTCATTACTCCACCAAAGTGTGTGTATGTATGTGTGTGTTTTCTGAATCACTCCTTTTATATTACAAGTCAGAAGGTGATTTTTCACAATATGAAAGACAGCAAATTGTTCCACTTTCCATAAGAAAGAAACCCCCCGGGTTGTAAGAGAAAATCTGATGTGGACTTGCCTTTTTCTGTACTAACAATCTCTGGTTGGTCAGAGTCAATAAAAATCATCACGTTTCTTTTGTATTCAGCTGCAGTAAGCCTTCCTAAATACTTCTGCAAACGTGACATTTATTTTATTACGTACCTATGAGCCGAGATATTGCTACAATCCTGGGAAGACAGAGCTAGACTACATCTCCTGCTACTGATAAGACCTGCTTTTTGTCCCCTTTTATTCATTGGTCTTTTGGCCCTGAAGCAAAACAAAGCAAAGAAATGAAACTTTCATGAGTGATTTGAGCATCAAAAGCCCTTGTGACATTCTGTAAAGATAAAAATCTTTGGGGAGCAATCTGCAGCATCCCTTGTAGCCTGAGCATTTCACCATAGAGACTCGATGATAATATGGAGCAGACAGCCTTATTGTTGTGTATAGTTCCCATTTGTATAGCTGTTATCATGTGATGGCTGGCGGACAATAGATACGTTGAAATGTGACATCACGAGCGCAAGGTCCTGCAAAAAACTCCTCGTCGACGTTAACTATCACTGCTTTTAGCTATCAAGTCGTCAACATAACCCGCTAAATCTTAGTTTTACTAAAGATATATATATATATATACATATATATATATATATATATATATATATATATAGCGAGGGAGAAGAAGGAGGTCGGTTATGCTAGCTTGACTTTGATAACCTTAACATGTAGATGTGCTGCAGAATTCTGCATGCTTGAGTTGAGTTTAAGAAAAGGTTACCCACACACCAGCTCTCTGACAGATCATCAGTAGAGCAGGTGTTTTCATTAGCTAATCTACCAACATTGTGTTCAGACAATCAATTAATAATGATCACAAAACAAACATCAAACTTGAAATCATAAGACTGTGACGGACTGACTGCTCCGTTCTTTGTGTGTTTGTGTGTTTTCTGGTGTTGAATCCGGATACACCAGTGGAGCTGTTGTCAGTCAGATGCTATGGCAACGGATCTGTGTGGCGACACACAGAGCAAGAAGAAAGAATATCACCAAAGTGGTATTATTTTCTCTTTGTTGTGGTGCACCGCACCGCACTACATTTATAAAATCTACATATCCAGGTTCCATTTTATGAAGAGAATTGATCCGGCAGCCTGGCTATGGATGACAAGTGAAAGAATGATCTTTTTGCCCTCTGGCATTGGGCGCACATGCAAAATTTCCAGATTTAAACAGTAACATGCAACATCTTTATTGGGCAGCACTGCAGACTCTTGGTTCCAACTACAATAGAGAGTTGAATTCAGCTACATTCGCAATTACTGTGGAAATGGTATACTACTTCCTCTTTCAACCTCCAGCAGGGACTGTGTCATAGTGCTCTGCACACATGATTTTTGCACTTATTCACAGTAATGGCTTCATCTTTCCCGCTTCCTTACCCTTCTGTCGGTGCAGCACCGTCCCTGATTTCACAAAAGGGCATACGTTTCCGTTCAAAGACATCTTTCTCTCACGGAGCCTCTTCCGCATTCCGCGAGCGTATTCGAGGTGAAAGGAACAAAATCCACAGAGTTTTTCTCCTCTTCACGCCTGAGCTTTGAAGTTCTGCATTTGCTGTCGTCCCTCTCCATCCCTTGCTCTGCGTGTCCAACATGCGTTCCTGCACTTGGACGGCTTCGACATCTGTGGAGCATTCCCGCTTCGGTTTCCGACGCACCGGGCCGCAGCTTGCATCAGGAACTGATTAAACGGAGGAGGAAGGGTGAAAGTTTCAGGTTTTTAAGAGGCTGGTGTGAACTTTATTAAAGCGGTGTGTCTCTGCAGCACTTTCAGGACTCCCCTTTGATCTGTGTTTATTTATAGAGTTCAGGTTGTAGCAAAGGCTGCGGATCTCAGTGGAGCTCTTATAAAACGCTGCACCTGTTTCAGCAGAAATTCAAAGAATGCAAGGGTTGAATATGAAAATTATGTATTTAGATCATAGCAGGCCCACACATGCCATGGAGAAAATCATAAATATAAATGCAGACATCTCTTACTTGCGGGTGTATATGCAGTGGTAGCAGTATTGTTGTTCTTCTTGCAGGTCAGCACTAGCTGCATGTCCATTGACTTTAAGATTTTGCAAGTTGGAATTATGATTTGCGCTAGAATGAGGTGGGGCTGTTTTCAGCCGTGTCGAAATTAGTGTATTTTGCAAAACTGCAAAGGAAACACTTTTTTTCTCATCACGAATCATGTGATCATCAACTGGTTTTAACCTCCGGGTTGTTGTTTTTTTTCCTGATTTTGTCAATATTACACTGGAAAATATAAATACATTTATTCGTCCACCGTGGTGGACCGTAGAGCAAAACATATGAAGCGTTTTATGTTACGGATCCATTCAATAAATGTGGCCGTTTATTTCAGGAATTTTTTTCACCAAGCAAAACACATTATGTGGGTTAATTACACACAAATTGATGTTTGAACACCTTTATTTATGTTAAATGTGATGATTTTCTACTTACCACTACTGAAAACATGACATTTGAAAATAGAACATCAAATCATCAAAATAAATTCTTAAAAAACAGAAATGTGAGCTCAATCGAAAGTATGTTTAATATGTGCTTAAAGGTTGTTATTTTCAAAAGGTACATTTAATCTAACAAACACATTATCTAATATCCCAATATATTGAATATATAAGACTGAATATTCAAACACATAGTGTGTACTGCATCTTCTCGCTTGAATGATGGTGAGGTAAAAAGCCAGAGCACCTGGGTTAAGACAAAGGAGGAGTTGAGATTCAGAAATTAAACTTCAATTGATATGAAAATCCATAACAAATTCTAATCTTAAGTTTTCTGTTTCAACTGGACTTGTAGGGTGGCTGAATATAAATCTGTTTTGAGTTTAGTTTAGTGCATTCAGAGCCCCTTCCTGATCATGACCTTTCCCTCTGCACAAGGTTTTCATCTGTTTTCTGTTTTTTTCTTTTTTGTCTGCCTATCATATTTTTATATTCCTAGTTTTGGGTATCTCCTTTTATCTGTTTTAAAAGGCTGTAAAGCTTTCATGGGTCACGATTTACCGTTTACAGTAAACTTTATTTATTACAAGTCATTTTCACGGGTGAAAAACAGAAATGCTGTTCATAACGTGCAGACAATTCGGTCCAGACCTTGTCCACAGTTGCTGTTGCCACTTTTTTGTAATTGTGGAGGGTTTACTCCTGGACATGTCTTACGTCCGGTAATGCAGTTTTAATGGTGAGGGAGGAGTGAGGGACTAGTTACGCAGCTGTCTACAAGAACACAAGAGGCATTTGAAGGCAGAATGTACACTGTGTGAAACTCTAGGAGGAGCAGATCAGGAAATTTTGTTTGTATGTGAACGATTAACATTTTGCTAAACTAGTAGGCCTTTCCCTACATTTATTTGGTCAAAGCTGAGGAATGTGTAGCACAGCTTCCACTAGCTCACAACTACTTTGCAAAAGCCTAATGAAAACACAATTTGACCTCTAGTGTGAACCACAGTAATTAACACAACCCGCATTATTATGTAGCATCATATCCATATCACCATTTCACCTTTTTTTTTTTTTTATATATATATATATCATTCCATTGAGGACATTGTACAAAGACTGATCAGGTTCAGTTCAAAATGCTGACTTGTGAAGAATGACCAGATGCCTTCTGGTCTTTTCTCTATTGCACCAATCAACCTCTTTTGCAAAGACATAATCCCAAACCCAGAGTTCAAGAAGTTATTTTATGTTTTTACCGATTAAATTATTTCACGAATGACCAAAACACCATCCAACATCCATGTGGATGGTGTAAGGTATAAAATGACGAAAAGGTCATTTTATACCTTTTAGTCTTACAGCACTTTGATAAACAGTTGAGCCCACAAAAAGGATTGTTACCCATGTACTTGTCAGTAGGACAATATTGACTCATCAAGGGGATTGATATGTTGAAAGGAAACAGACAAGATAATATATAGTGCTGAAGGCAGCTGGAGACCAATCTTTGAGTGGTCCTCTTTGTCTGCCATCTCCCCCAGCCCTTAAGAGCCCCCTGGCCCCCACCCCTTCCTCTTCCTCCTCGTCCCTTAATTCCCCCTCGGTGCACAAAGAGGGGACAGCGCTGGCCTGAGTCATTTGGATAATAATTATTTCTGCATTTAGTGCCAGCTGGGTGCCTGAAAAGGTCAGGGAACAGCACGAGGACCGGCCGATCTGAGTGTTGGTGCCGGCTTCCGTACGACAGCGGACAATAGAGAGGGCCTTGCCCCCGGATCTAAATGGCATGGCAACGGGACAGCTCCCTCGCCGAAGCAGCACCGCCCACGGTGGCCTTTTGAATCGCCACACAGGCTGTTGGCTGAATGGTTGGTAGAGGCAAATGTGAAGATTGATGAAGAAGAGAGCCACAGGAAGGGTGTACTGGAAGAAAGTTGTTTGTTTGTGAGAAGAAATGACAACAGGTATACGTGGATCCGCTGCAAAAACACAAAATCATATCACGTTTCTAGGGCAAATATCTTGCACCAATCAAGATGGTGCAAGATATTTGCACCATCTGGCAAAGTTAGTTTTGCCATATTTGAGATATGGCAAGACTATCTTAACAGTAACTTGTATGCAAGATGTAGGAGCTTGTTTTAAGTCAATAATAATAATAATAACAAAATATTAGTTCCACTGGCTGATTTTTTTTTTTCACTTATATGGGAAAAATGTCTTGTTACAATTGAAATAATCTATCAATAAACTAGTACTTTTAAATCAATATTCAAGAATCATTGGCTTAAAACAATGTCCTTTATCTTCCTGAAAAGAGACTTAGTAGTTTTGTCCTTGTTTTCCCCCCAAAGTGTACTAAGAAACTAGACACAAATACTTGATGGGATTTTTGCGTTTGAACTGGCAAAAGAGAATATCTGTAGCAAACAGACACAACTACACCAACACACAATCATAACAGCACATTCTAAGCCATTACATTGAGTAAACTTTGTTACAGTTGTCTGATTCAGGGTAAATATTTAGGTTTTGCCTGAATAGAAGAGCTGAAACGCATTTGATAGAAAGTCCGTCTCTTGACTCAATGCCTTTGTTGCATTAGCTTGCAGAGGCTTAATGGAATCATGTGAACACTGAGAGGTTAAAAAGTCTCTCTTCTTGCTGCTCTCCATTGAAACCTCCCTTCATCCTTAACTTTTTGAGGTTACCATAGCGCCAAAGTCCCTGCAGCTACCCAGCTTAAGCTGCATGAATGAGATTTTGCTTTTAATACGTGGCGGTGCTTTTAATCTCGGTTCTCTGACAGCTTTATTTCATTCCCTCTCTTTGAAGGGTTTCCATTGGACAGTCTGCGCTGAGAAGAATACCAGGGTGGGAGAATTAATGTCTATGTGAGAATGTGTACGAATTTACAAAAGAGCAACAATAACAACAACAAAAAAGGTTTATTGAAATCCAATGTCCCAGAAAGCCCTCTGCTGGTATTTCTTTATATATTTGTAACACATATCCAGTTTGTTGGAGTGTCAGAGCGAAATTTTAACACTATGATAAGCTTAAGTACCATGGTCTTGTTTTATTACAGTATTTACAATTTTTTTTTTTTAGCAAAATTGTTATGATCTGCAGATGTTTAGACATTACGTGTTTTTGTTTGTTCAGTCAATAAAAGTTTTTTGTAACGAGGCAGTTCAAAGTGCTTAACGTCATAAAAACACAATAAGAAGTCATACAAACAACATACAATCAGCAATCAATCAATCAATCAAGTTTACTTGTTTAGCACATTTCAGCAACAAGGCAGTTCAAGACACTTTACATAAAATACAAAGTCATAGAACACACAGTGAACAATTGAAGCAATTGATTGATTGATTACTTTATTCAACAGACTAGTTGTCCACAAACAGATGATACACAACACGACATATAAAAAACAAGAAAAAAAATAAAATTAAATCTTATAAAAGACTTGCATACCAATGTTTCTACAGAGCCGACTGGTATCTTAGCTCACTGAGAATTTTTTTCTCTTTGTTTGTGCTTCAGGATTGTATCTTTAGATTAGTGCTCGTTTGTTAGCTGTCATTAGCTTTTCCCCTTTTTTGTTATCTGCTTTATTTATGTCTCGCCTTCCACCTGCCTGCCAGCTTGCTCCCCTTCCCAGCTGTTTATCATTTCCTCATTTGCCTCTACCTGCTGCCTTCCTCAGCTGCACCCACTCACCTGAAATTCACTCTTTCGGTCCCTTTTGTCATTTCCGCCTCCCCCCTCTCCAATTAAAGCTCCTTTTTCTCCTTCACTGTACTTTTGCCTTTCATTTATTTTTCTCCATGCCTTCCTCTGTTACTCGTTGTTTAGTTTTTTCATCACTACATATTTTTTCGCCAACAACATCCCAGGTCCCTCATTGCATTTTGGTCCGATTATGCCAAAATGCATAATCGGACCAAATCGGTTGTAACTGACCGACAAAAATGTGCAACATGAATTTAACTGGTTGGTGGTGGGGATGCTTAGCCATGGCAACTCAAAGTATTTTGTTGAAAGCAAAGAAAAAGTTGGTAAACAAAAGTGCACACAGTTTTATTTTTGCATCTCATTAAAAGGATGCTAAGCAATGGGATCAGTATATAGAAAATGTTTTAGCGTTTTTTAATCCACAACCATGTAAAACCTTAGAGTTTATTGGCGCTAGCGACCACGGGCCTTGTGGCATCAAAAGATGAGGCCATCACCATCGCTGTCACTTTAATGACAGGCTGTTGATCCACTTCAGGGCTGAAGTCACTCCAATACTTTGTGTCCAAATCACAAGCCCTCAACTGTTCTCTTTTTAGTATGCTTTCTTTTACGGAACGAGCCTTAATTTTATTAAAAGGGATCTTGGCAGTGTTCGAAAAGATTCATTGCTTTATCATGAAAGGACTTTGTTTTTGGTGCAACCTGTTAATCAGAGTGGCATGACAAAGGACGCAGGCCAACAAAACCTTCTCCAGGCACCATTAGTATTTCTTTTTTTTTATGTACTAACTGTTCCAGGTGGTAGTGCCGTCTCAAACGGGGTGAGAGAGGACAGGCCTGGGAGGACATGGAACAGCTCGGTTGAGCGAAAGAAGAGTTGGTGTGTGTCTGATACAGTCACGCTCCTCTGAGGGCCATTTCAGTAACCAGCCCATTGATCTGCAGCGAAATGGATGAGATGGGGCTCTAATGGCGTGGCCCCTTCTTTCAACGTCGGCCGTCTATCTCAGAGTGTATAAAACGTGATCAATGGGCTGAAATAAGGCTGGAATCAGGTAGTTCATCTTTAGGGAGCAAACGGTTGGGTGTGATCTGAGTGTGATCTTTGTTTGGGTGTGGAGTCTGCTGAAACGCCTTCGGGGCAAATGAGAGCAGCAATCTTAACATTTGTAATATCACTTTTGTTCAGACGGGGTTGTAATAAACAAACTGGATAAAAGATATTTAAAACAAAAAAAATATATCAATAATTTTCGATATCTGTTGATATGTAATCCTTATTTCGTGATATGATTCAACTGTATCATCCGGCTCTAGTACATGGATGTGCGGATTAAGAATAGAAAACTACCTTGACACCATGATCCACATAATTATTTTCACACATTATAATGTGGAACAGTTTGAAGTTAAAGCTACAAACACGCAGTTAGCTTGGTGAAACTGATATCAACTTAATTTATTTGACATCACACTACATGTCCTTGGATGTAAGTTAATTGTACTGTCAGATGACGTTTGCCAGAAGAGTAAAGGTCTACAGTTCCTATTTATTTCAGGAAATGAATCTAAAGGGGAAATAACCTTCTCAAACCATTAGCGAGCTTCAGTGAAGCTGTTGTGAGTGGAATACCTGGAGAGGTGCAGAGTATTGGACCTAGTGGAGCAATAACCAATTTATACTGCAGAAGTTTGGAATATCACACCCACAGGGATATATTCTAACAGCTATGAGCCACTATGAACTCATTCTTGTGTAAACTTACTGTCACAGTGGAGTCACATGGTTTCCAAAGCTAAACAGCCAAGAGAAATACGAAGGTAAGCATAGCAAACGTATCAGAAAACCCCATCTGGCTCTCATAAAGCTAATTCAGGGTGGGCTAAACATCATCAGCATTTAAAACATGCATTCACCAAGAAAGAAAGAAAGTTTTCGACATGGGATTTCTCTTTTACTCTAAACTAAATTTTTATACTTTTTCATTTATGTTAAGATGACAACTTGTTGCTTTTTTAATTCAGTTGGTCTTTTATCTGTGATCATAAGTATTGTTTTTAACGAGTAAATATTTTCTGTGGTTATTTTCTGTTCTCAGAACCAAAACTTATATCCCGGTCACTGTATTCTGTATTTGCCATGTGTTTTACTAGCTGCTTTTCCATTGACCATAAAATTGGAATTACAAAAATAAATCCGGTTAATGGAAACATGGCAATTTTGAAAAACAACAAACTGTTTTTCTGATTTTTGTGGCAGGATGGGTTGATTTGACAGTTGAATCGCAATTGGTATTTTTTGCAAATTTTCAATTGAAACATTTTTTTCACATTATGCCAGTTTGTGTACAGCAGCAAAGTGCTTATTTGCAGGCACTGGCCTCCTTCGACAACTCTTAGCTGGCTCCACCTGAGCCCTCACAGCCTTGCAAAGTTCATCAAAAGTTGAGTTTGTCTTTCGAAAGTATTGAATCCACGGCTGTACTATAAAACCATAACTCCAATTTAACTAAGACGCCGCACACATACGTGGCGGCTCCCAAGTAAAAGGAATTTGTCCCTCCATCGCCTGAATATTTAAGCCACCTCATGGCTTAAATATGAATATTTATCTCACATAGCTGTTTGTTTATACGATTTTTATCGACTTTTTACATGAACAAGCTTCTTCTTGTCTGATTTTAATTTCCTTTATTATTTCACGAGAACAACGCAATTGCGAAACTGTGTTTTCCAACGTTAGCAGAATATTGAAAAAGTTTTATACCCATTTATAAAGGAAACACAGCTGATGATATAGAAAAATATGCTGCCATATATTAGTCAAGCTGGTTATAATTTTGCCATATGAAGACACTTATTTACAACGTACAGCACAATGGTGATCAACCATGGCAAATGAAAAAATGCCATAGGATTGCTTTGCCATAGTACAATACTCCATCCTGACACAGTAGAACAGCATAAACTTCACACCCTTCATCCTGATAAACATGGACTATACACATCAGAGGCAACACACGCACTTATGTTCCTCAAAAATATGCCTCCTTTATCCACATTTAGACCAACGTGAAACATGTCAGTAAACATGGGAAGATTAAAAAAAAATGTGACAGCACCTCAAGAACAAACCCTGATAACCTTTTAGCTTTGATTGCTCTTAACAATGAAATTATTGTTGTTGTTATAATCTGTTTGGTAGATGTGAGGCATGTTTGGGGTTCTGTTTTTAGCAGCGCAGCCACGCCCTGCTTTGAGATCCGCATTCTGTGAACCCCCTCCAATTGGCAGGCCCCATTTACTACCAGCTGCATTTGCGCATTAAAGTTGCTGCCTTCTCGTTTGCACTTCAGTCTATTTTCTTCTCCCCTATCATTAATTTTTACAAGATCTCGCAGTGTGGTTCAAGTTGAGCTTTTCCATAATTTACTGGTCTTCGGGATTCATTAAAGTTGTTTTTAGGAACGCTTTGGTGTTCATCAGACTATGTCGAGAGCTTCGCTGGTTTCAGTTTCCAAGAATGACTTTACAATGTTTGGGGACACGGTACCCTAACCGTTAGTTGATTTTCCTGTTGACACAGTCATCCCACCAGAAATTTGGAAAAGCTTCCTCTCTCTCCCTGCAGAATATCACCTTGCCCCAAACACTTTGCTTTAAAATGGAGCTGGGGAGTGGAAGCTAAAAGATGATAATGGACTGCTTCCTATCAGTGCCCGACAGTCTATCCATTGCTTAAGATTGACTTTTAAAAACATGAAATAGAGAGTGTTACCTTCTTTTTTTTTTTTTTGCTGTCATATCATGTATGTGTTTGAAGTTCTGGCAGTGAGGGGATAAGTGAGATAGAGGATTTTTTTTTTCACCCAACTTCTCGCACGCTCACTCTCTTTATTATTATTATTATTTTTTTATTTTTGTTAAATCCACAGAGCTCCAAATCAATTTTCCATGCATCTACAGTTATCCCTAAGCTTGTCAAGATGCACTGACAGGCAAAGCTGTCAATTTTCAAACAGACACATTGTCACAATCTCTTCCAGGTTTGTTTTTTTTTTTTCCCCCATATAGGTCTCCTCCTTCACACATTCTTTCCTAAAAGGAACCACCTAATAACACCCATCCTCACACTTAGGGACCATGAGAGAGCCAATAGACTCGTTTATTATCACTTCTTTATTATCCTCGAAGCCGCTAACTACACCGTATTATGGAGCATATTGCTGTTAGGATTTTAATTTTAATGGCTCCGCTCTCAGGAAGGTGCCTTCGGTCTTTAGCGATTTACAGGAACACATAAAAAGAGCAAAAGATGTAAAATAAGCTAATTTCCTTTTGATAGTCAATTTTCATGCAGTTATCTTTCTGTGGTGTGTAAATTATGTCGGCAATTATACCTCTGTGTTGATATTTTACACACTTAAGCTTTACATGTAACAGTAATTATTACAGTAAATAATTTATTTTCAGCCCACATTGGGACTGGTTTCATAGAAAACAGTACCAATGCCTTCAGTACCATGCCTTAAGGTTCTGCATGCACCTAAAGTATTTGGTGTGTTGGACAAACATTCACTGCTCTCAGTGGATACGTATTTGAAGCAGGTGAGATGCTGAACTTCAAAAACAGGGATGGTATTATGTCAGGAAAATTAATCGTAATCAATATCGTCTTTGATTCCACAACGTTGTCGGAACTACGTGTTTTCCCTGATATCCTACGGCCAAAGTTTCAACTTGTCCGAGAAATAACTTCCTTCATTTCCGTGTTTTTTCTGCCTCCATTTGTAAACGCCTTACTAATATTATGAATGGAAAAAAAAAACCACCTCACTAACAGTAAAAGAGAATTGTTTCTACAGCCTGGTAGTGCATTGCTGTGCTGGAATCACTCGTTGAAAACTGACCCAAACCTGAAAACTGTCTGATCCTGGTCACCAGACGATTTCCTGGGTCATCTCTAAATTCTGTGACATCCTGATCTCCTTGTTCCACCATGCTGTGTGTGTGTGTGTGTGTGTGTGTGTGTGGGGGTGTGTGTGTGTGTGTGTTCTGTCATAGCTCGAGGACGTGTGTGTTAACTCAGCAGGCTGACCATTACTGAAGGCTTCTATTGTTCTCGGCTTTATTGAAACCTCTCCAAACACAGGCCTGTAATTAAAGGGCTCATTTCCACTTAATACTTTTGTTCCCATGCCCTCTTGCCCTACATACAGCACTGTGGAGGGGAACCGGTGAAGGATAATGAGTGTGTGCATGTACTCAGATAAGTGTGTGTTTGCAGTCAGATGCAAGTGACAGCATCTTCATTTAGCTCTGACTCACCACTGCATTCATTCACACATCATCTAGTAGTAGCGGTTGCCATCTGTGGTTGAACCCCTGACCGCCTGGACTCCTTCATCAGCACAAAGGGCTAATCCCCCTGTGGCTTGTCTGGGCCTTGGAGAACACCAACAGCTTCCTCCCTGACATCCATTCCTAAAACCACCTGAAGGTGACAGTGTTTTGTCACCATGGTTTCATAGCTGCTTTTAGCTAAGAAATCAGTGGTAGACATTCCTTGGGCAAAGGCTTTATTCTTCCTGGCATTACAAGGAACATTTGGTGTTTGTCTTTTGTGTAAATGTCCCTATCCACCGCCCCTTTTGGGGTTTTAGTCTTTAAATGCTTAGGGTGGCCAAAGTGTGTGATGTCTTATTAGATAAAAATAGAAGACCCCACAAGAGGAGAGTTTATTAGAATTACTTTGCCTTTTTTTTTGTGTGTCTCTTTGGCCATTTCTCATGAAGATACTTTTTCTTTCTTCTGTTTGCCTAAATTGCAAGCAGGAGTACCTCACAAGTGGAACAAAATGAGATAGATTTCCTTTATTTAGAACACAGACTTTGGTTGTGTACAAGCCGTCTCATCCCCCGCCTAACCCCCACCCACCCCGCCCCGCCCGTTCCTCCTCACCGCTCTGTTTACTCTGACTCAGAAGCACTTAGTCTTTGTCTGAGGATTAGAAGAGATTACACCATGATCCAGTTTATGATAGCAGCTCATTTTTGGGGAAGTCCAGAAGTCACCCTGCTAGGAAAGACAAACCGAGGCAGACAGAACACCCACCTGATGTGGATGAATTGCTAACCGCGTGGCTCAGTGACTGACTGTTTCCCCTATCAACTATCTGTTGGCAGGTATCAGATCTCTGAATACTCACTGACACAAGTCTGGATGTTATGACTGGTAAACGTATCGGGATATAATCATTTCATATTAGTTAATAATGAAAATTATTGATTAGCTTTTTGTTTTAAATATCTGACACACTTCTAAACTGGTGGCACGACCTTTCCTGTTTATCCACAGTTTGTCTCAGTTGGTCTATTGTTATTTTTAATTAGTTATGAGGCACAGTGGCGAAACCTGAAACTGCTGCTGCGCCAGTTACTGAACAGGTTGTTGCTAGGTAACCAAAGAGTAAATTAGTTGGCATCACCAACCTAGCTTAGCTGGCTGTGAGATGTTCAGGCTAAAGCCTTTCCTCTGCCTACATCCCCCAGAATGATGTGTGATGTTGTATCCACAGTTTTTACTCCACACCAAGTTTTAATCTTTAAGCAGTTATTAAGCACTGTTGTTGCTTGGTAACCAAAAAATCAGTGAATTAGTTGATGTCACCACCTAGCGAGAGGTCGACCAGATAAATCCTTGCATCCCCCAAAATGTCGTGTGATTTTGTATCAGTCAAATGATTGAATATTCTATCAGATGTATTATCTGTTGATGTTCATCACGTGTCTTTTGCTGCACCCTGTTATCGGTTCCTTGTGCAGCCCTAACTGAGACCCACACAAACTGCTTCACATCCATTTACCTGAAACATTACCAGGACAGGACTGCTGCATCCACTGAAACTTTCTTTAGATGTGTTCCTGTCCCAGCACAGGGAGGACGGATTCATTAGGTAGTGTGTGCACCTGGAATGTTGCCATGACGTCTGACTTGTGGGCTAAAAGCTTGTCACAGTTGACCTCGCTGCCCTCTTTTATATGGAGCATGAGGACTTATGGTCCACTAAATCTCTGAAGAGGACAAAAAACACTTAGAGATCCACTTTGTCCTGCCTGAGAAGACAAGTCTTTGGAACTTTCTCACATTTTACCATTTGACTATAAGATCTACTCTTGTCTGTTTGCTTTGACAGGCACCTTACAAAAAACAGGGCTAAGTTATTTAATGTATACCTCATTAGAATAAATAATTATACTTGACCAATTCCATGCCCGATGGCCTTTTTCATGCCTCTGATTATTGACTGCTGCTGGTCCTGATTAGCATGTCGGTCACAGGGGGAATGATGCCCCCCGGTCATGGTGATAATTGAAAAAATATTCACAACCAATGAGAATAAGTGTGTTTTCGTGGCTATAATGATCATGCTAACGCACTGGGGTGGGGGGGCCACCAGCTGTCAGATGGACTGTTTTGATTGATTGATGTCTGAACCGAGGTGATGGATGCACAGTCCCATTAAATCCAGTGACAGGCAGGCTGAGGCTGGACGGGGCTTTAGCAGTTTAAGGCAACGTAATGTCTTCATTAAGAAAAAAAAAAGAAAAAAAAAAAGCCACCATGGCCATAGATCATGATGGTGTCAGCTCCATATTATGTCTGGCTGGATTGATAATTATGTCATGAATGTTGGGGGTCATAGGTTGAGGGGGTATTAAAATATACAAAACCCCTCTCAGGTTTATTGGAGAGGAAGGAAGAAGTTTTACAAATCTACATACTCGATCAACTAATTTTATTCTAACTTTTTAAAATGTGGTTAAAAAAATCAGGATTGGTGAAATTGAGGAAATTAACAAGTTGCTAATTTTACTGGTAAAAACAAATGTATAACACATCCTTATACTTTCATATTTCATGTATTTTTCAGTCATGCTTGCATTGCAGCTCCTAAAGTTTGTTCAGTCAGTTTTGTTTGAGGTTGACTCTTACCGGCTTCAATTAGTTTACTAAAGTAAATTAGACTCTATTTTATGATGTAAACACTGTTATTTGAGTCTCAAAATCTGTGAATTTGACAACAATCTTACTAAAATTAGTTGTCCACTTTCCATGACCGCTATGCCTTATATGGATAACATAGGTAGTTAAAAAACAATCATTTTAAAAAGTTACAAAAAAAACAAACATTGGAGGAACAAAACAAAAATGTGTTGCTACATTGAAACACACCAAGGGTGCATTCACACCAGCTCTGTTTAGTCCGCTTTAATCCAACTCTAGTTTGTTTGCCTAGAAGGTCCGCTTTGCTTGGGGAGATGTGAATGCGCAACTGAACTCTATCGAACTCTGACCTGCCTAAAAACCCAGGTCTCTGTTTGGTTGTAGTGAACTCTGATGTGGTTCAGATGCATTCGTCACCTGTATTAAGTTTATTAAATGTAGAGTACTTCACTTTTGAATTTCTAAAACGCTATAAATCAATCATATGATTAACAATTTGTTTTTGGTGGAAAACACTGCGTGACACAGCACAATAAAAAAACATTTGGAAGGAAATCCACATATATATATATATATATATATATATTGAAGCACAGTAGAAGCAGTGTGTTCTCAAACTCAATCAGAAATCATGACAAATGGAACTGATTTCCATATTGATCAGAACAATCCAGACTATTCTTTTCCATAAATGGGTTGCTCTAATTTGACCTTTCATTTGCGTCCAGAAACCTCCGCCCCCTCCTTTCACCCTCCACCGTTTTCCTCCATATTCTTCATTTCGTCCTCCATCTGTCAGTATCTGCCAGCTTCTTGACCTTCACATCGATTATTACACAATATTGATAGTCCCAATTGAAAGAACTCTGCCAGACATGTTTCTTTTCTTTCTGCGTCTCTCTGGTCATTACTAAATGTCATGACCTCTGACCTGCTCTGTTTTTTTGTTGTTTACCCCTCTTTCTGGAGACTCCAACACTTAATCCTGTAATGGAAATGTCAGTGGAGAGCACCGAAAGAATCTCAACCTTCAACCTCTTTGCATTTCCACATAACTTCAACTTGAAACTATCCGAATGGGGGCTGGGAGAATAAAAAGAAGAAAAAAATCATTCAGATCCATCTCTTTAATTCTGCTTTATTACACCCACCATCAATATTTTTATTGTTTAAAGTGGCTCCGGCTCTTGTCGGCTCTGGGTGATGGACATCCCACCGCGTCTCTCTTGTTAATTATGTATAGAAGGACTAGTGGCGGCACACGGTGGGGTGTGATGGAAGGGTTGTTCAGGAGAAGACTTGTTGGGATGCGTACAGGGCAATGAGGGAAGCAACGCGGGGCTGATGTGAATTATTTACGACCGGCTCGTGGTTCACATGCTGAGCGTCAGGGCTCTGACATTTGGAAAAGGCAGCGATCGTCTGTATTCGGCTCAGCGTGACGTCGCTCCGAAGTAAATGAGATTCTTTACAGGTGTAAGCCTCCTAGAACGAACCTGAGAAACCCGAGTGCCTTAATAAAAGGCAGGATTTCTGCTCTGCTTGTTAGTCATTAAAAAGGGATTAAAACTGGCTGTACATGCTGGCAAAAAAAAAAAAATGAAGAAAATGTAGAAGGAAAAAAAAGCCACAGTATTAAAGCAAACCTAAGAAGGCAGGTCTGTTGCAGTGATACATTTTTGAAATCTCATCTAATATACCACCAATCGACCTTTGCTTCTTGAGCCTGTTTAAATTCTGATGTTAGCTTTTCATTACTGGTAGTCTGTCAGAGTGTGTCGCTTTGGTAATGTACCAGAAAAGCAAACAAGTACTAGAGGTTTGGGCGCATGTGAATATCTGTATGTGTTGAGTAGATCAATCTGCTCCTTCGTATTCTGGCAGGTTCCCATATATTTGCATTAAACAACCACAGAGCTCGTACGCTGTATAAAAACCTTTGGATTCGTTCACCTGGAGTAGCTCATAAACCACAGAAGACATTTTTTCCGGCTATGTCCTGAGTCTGCTCCATTAGCTGTGCATTTAATTGAAGGTAATTTCTTATAAATAATTTTCAATTTCCTTTTGCATTCTTTTTTCTAGCAGCACAGAATACCACAAAACATTCAGTTTGTTCTTTTTTACATTTGCCGTGCTGACATGTGTGTTGTGTTTTACTTGAAAAACCCATCTTTTTACGGTGGTCAGACAAGTGCAATGGGGGCAGCTGATAGATGCTTCAGTTTGAGAGGGTGTTGTTAAAGTAAACGGGAGGCAAGGGAGCTGATTGGCCTCAGGTCGAAAGCCAACGCACCTTCGCCAAGAGTTTGAACTGGAACTTCAGGGTTAGAAAATAGGCCACTTTCACTTTCCTATTGCATATAGGTTTAGTGCCTTGCAATGTTCAAATCAATGCAATGAAATACAGACGCCGCAATTAACTTGATCGAAAATTTTAATCGAAATAAAATGCATAGAGGTTGTCGGATTCAGGGTTGTGAACACGTTTTCAATTTTCCGTGTAGTCAGTGGTGTTGGTTTCATTCAGTGACTGAAGCCGAATGCTTTAGCTTCTCGGGTTTTAATGTTGCGATCAATAGAAAACGGTGTCTGCCGTTTGATTTGAGGACTCGTAAAGAAACCTGCGTGCCGACTGTTTTAGGTTGTACAAAGCAGCTTCATATATAATGTTGTTGTCAGGGATTTTATTAACAGATAACTGATATCTCATAAAAGCTGTTTAGCTGGATACCTTAGCGTAAAGCTTCAACACCTTTTCTTTGGATTTCTTACCATGGAATGGAGAGTTACCTCAGGTGTAATGTTATATACTACAAAAGAAAGCATAATTCAGCGTTTGTTTCATTTTTTTGAGTTATTGGGATCAGTAGCAAAATCCACCTCTTGACATTTTTTACGACAGGTACTTACAAGTTTCACACATGTAATTATCTCAGAAGATCATCTCAGACTGCTCTGCCTTTGTCTCTGTGCGAAGAGGCCCTGCCCTGAACGGAATGCAGGCGTTAAAGTGCGTCTCTCGCTCTGCAAATACTTTCTCTTTTTGATTCAATTCATTGCCATCAGTGGCCCATGCTTCACAGTTCTCCATCTTTACACCAAGTGCTGAGAATGAATCATTGAGATTTTCAGAACCATCAGGGCTAACTCTGTTTGAAGAGAGTTTTCTGTTCCCATGCAGTGAACATGACGCTGTCTTTCCTTTGATGTTTTTTTTTTTTGTATTTTAAGTCTGTTTAACAGGATGGAAATAAAGCACTTAATGTGGAGTTTAAACTGTGTTAGACTGAATTAGATTTAGCTAAACCTATAAAAGTTAGATAATGAACTTCTTCTACCTCTTGTGCTTTGTAAAACATCTTCAAATTTACATTTCAAGTAACTGTGGAACATCTTTCTTTTTCCCCCCAAGTTTATAGCCCTCAGTACTTGTAGATTTAACCGTTTAAGTGGATAACTGTAATTTAATTTACATTGGAATGAGCAGTGGTTTTCCCCTTTAAGATCAATGCAAGCCACACTGCGCAATGGGCTAATAATAACACTGGTTATGACTTCATGAATGCATACAGTCTGTCTGAAGAGAAGAAGTGCTGACTCGTGGCAGACTGTAAGATGAGTCATGCAAACACCACATTAACGTAGCAAATCTTTATTAGCTGACGGCCTGGAAAACGACTGGCTTGTTTTGCAGAACGTGTTAATATGCTGGCTGGTTTTCTGCTCACTTAAGAACACTGTTCTCTCTCTCTTTCTCTCTCTCTCTCTCCCTTTTTGTTTTTAGTTATTTCCATGCACCGTCGTGATTATGATTTAGGCTGGAGCTTTACGGTACACAGACATGACTGATGCAGAGACAGAAGTTGGCTGCCATCAACGAATCTAAAGCAACAGTGCAAGTGATTCTTAGCAAAGTTCCAGTCAGTTCCAGAATGTTCTCATTTAGTTATTTTTTCTAACGGGGTACATTCACCGCTTCACACACTACTACCCAGATCAGTTGGTTACATAATGCTTACTGTTTTAGTCATTGACATCTTGCTTAACCCCATCAAAGCACTACAGACGTTCTCACATCCACAAATCACTTGACATTTCCCTCTTTTCAGTTCTCTTTTCCAAACACCATTGCAGTCTGGCACTCCCAGGATGCAACTTCATTGTTGCAGTCATTGAAGAGGTCAACAACGATAGCCCAACCTTGTCTAGACCACAATGTCAACACACCTGAGTCAAACAATCAGCAGGACTCTGGAGAACGTAACTGCATACTGAGGAGGTGATTCAGATGTATTGAACCAGGGGAACATCTGAAAGTTGCTGGACACCGGCCCTCAAGGTCTGGAGTTGAAGACCCCAAAGCGAAATCTTTAAACAGCTCAACCCAAGTTTACCTCTACAGCCTTTCTAGGTGGTAAGTAACTTGTCAGGGAGAGATTAAACAACCTCAGTGGTAATGGTTTTGGTTCCATATGGATCGACTCCACCACATCCTCCTGAGAGTTTTGGAGGGTCTCTCGGTGGGTCCGTAGTGGAACCATGTTCTTTCCATTTGATGAAAATAGATTTGACAGTGCTCTGGGGGATCATCAGAGATTTTGATATTTTTGTTTTATAACCCAACCTTGATTTTTTATTTTTCATTTTTTTACTTCTAGACAACTTTGTCCCTAATTTGTTTGGAGAGCTCTTGGATATTCAAGGTGGTGTTTGGTTAGAGGTGGTGTTGCAGTCTCTGGGGCCTTTCAGAAACGGTGTGACGCAGTTGGATTTCATTTCACTAAACATATTTTTTTCTTATTTAATTTCATCAACTTAGAATACCTGCGACAGACTGGCGACCTGTCCAGGGTGTACCCCGCCTCTCGCCACAGTGGAACGCAGCTGGAGATAGGCACCAGCAACTCCCGACCCCATTAGGGACAAGGGTGAACAGAAAATGGATGGATGGATGGATGGAACTTAGAATACTTTGTGCAGATGCATCATATACAATTTAGATTTAAAAATCATTTAAATACAACTTGTAATGTAGCCAAATGCACAAAAAATGCCAAGAGGGGTGAATACTTTCACAAGGCACCGTACAAGGTCATAGATGAGACTGAAGAAATGCCTGTTTTCTTTATAATCATCAGCCCTATTTCCCTAGATGACATTTTTCCGTGCTCCACTTTGGGGCAGGCTTATTTTTACATCTTTCTCCGTCGGGAATCGGCAGATGAATTGTACACTAGAGCCCTGCCATGCCGGACTGCCCGCTGGAAGGAGCAGCTCCACAGACGTCGCTTCTCTCCCTTCCTAATCAGAGCTCCAGGCCCCCAGTCACGCCACCACTGTGGCCTCGGCAGGCGTCCCAGATGATGGCCTCTTAAGACCCCCGAGGACCTCCGTATGTGCTGCTTTGCAGTCTGACTGAAACCATGGATACCCGTTCACACAGCTCAACCTCGGCGAGGGCTGCAATCTCAAAGCGCGGGAGGTTCAGCTGGAGCAGCGCCACTGATGGTGCACCAGTCACAGGAACACACGGGTGAAGTCAGAGCCTGACAAATCCAGGGTATTATCAGGCCCTTTGTCAGGCCTGCAGCTGTCATTTACCAGGCTAGTGGGAGAGCATGAGGGGGACAGAGGGGGATTCATAAACTATCTCTTTAACCACAAAGGACGGTGGGGGCATTTAAGGACAAAAGAAATGAAAATAAAATGAGGAAAATTTGTATTTCTGAAGAAATAAGCTGAAAAACAGCAATAGTACTAAGGTTTCCTAAAATATAGTTAACAGTTTGAGGGGCATCACTAACATTGACTTCCTTCATTCAACATTAGTGTATAATCTAAAATAAGCAAAAAT
Source organism: Brachyrhaphis terrabensis (assembly GCA_903067065.1). Lineage (NCBI taxonomy): Eukaryota > Metazoa > Chordata > Actinopteri > Cyprinodontiformes > Poeciliidae > Brachyrhaphis > Brachyrhaphis terrabensis. The sequence goes on along the minus strand of CAEGAG010002444.1, from coordinate 428 downwards.
GCTGAGGTTAGCTTAAATGCTGTTATTTAAATGTGGTATCACAAGCATTTACATTGACTTGCTACTTTCACTATGCTAAACATAGCTAATATATTTAAAACATTCTAACGTTAGCATGTTGACACAGCCAACTGGATGTGGGATACCACCAGCATGTTGACATACTACATTTGTTTTGTAAAGCCTAGTTTCTATATAAAAATGAGCTAAAGTGCTAATGTTAGCAAACTTCAAAGGATCGTTGAGTCAGTTAAGAATGAAACATATTGAAATAAAATGAGGAAAGTAATAGAGGAACTGTCATGTCTGGTTCCAATCTCTTAACCCACATGCAGAGCACTACAGGAGAATAAGAATCAGTTTTATAATGTTTATTATTACAAGTAAGCAAAGCCGATGGGTGGGAGTAATTCCTGGAGCTGATTCAC
>CAEGAG010002422.1:0-11230 GCA_903067065.1 Brachyrhaphis terrabensis | reverse complement strand
GATAGATAGATAGATAGATAGATAGATAGATAGATAGATAGATAGATAGATAGATAGATAGATAGATAGATAGATAGTCATGGATACATAGAATTAAATTCTGTACTTTTAAAACTTCTTCATGATTCTTCACAGAGAACTCGTTTTGAACTTTATACAACCTGATCAGACTTCAGTGAACCTGTTCAGTGAAACAGGTGAAGTAGGAAATGGAGAAATTATGCTGTGTAATGTCAGTGGGTCGAGTTAATAGCTTTAGTTCACACTAGAGAAAGAGGTAAAATAGAGGCAAGCTGGAGTTAGCACTGTTCAAATTCACACATTGGCCAAACATTTGGTCATAAAGTCAAAATACACAGATATTTTTTTTTTAATACAGTGTTATAAAATAAGTGATAAGTTTGTCACTCATATTCAGGTGTTGCCAATAAAAAGCCTTTTTGGACATTATGAAATTACCTTTCTTGTTTTAATCTGATCTTTTTGAATCCCAAATTAAAGCAAACATAAACATGATACGTTTCAACACAAATAATACTTGTTTATTAATCAAAGCTATCAGTTATTCTTTTCAATCCACTTTCCCCACCTTACCGTTAGGTAACGGGTTTAACCCTGTTTTAGGTCGATGACTTAACCCAGTAATCTGGGTGAAACCCCAAAAACAAACCTGTTGGATTAAACCAGACCAGTCCTGATGGGTCAGTGTCATAAATAGGGCAAATTGAACTGTTTTTAGCCAGTTTTCAGTCTGTAATCCAGCATGTGTCCTTTTCGATAAACTGCATTTTTACACTAATAAAGTCTAATTTATATCCTTAATATTTCATTTAAGTAATCACACCTATAAAAATAATGTATGGCTGTTTCTGTTAGTTAAATTGTATTTATTGTTACGTGTGTGCGTGTGTGGCATGGACTGAAGGGTTTAAAACTGCATGTGTGCGTGTGTGTGTTTTTGTGGACGTCTTTAAGGTCCATGTGTTTCTTTCTGTGGGCGGTGTGTGTGTGCATGTGTGTGTGTGTGTGATTCGATTTCAATTTACCATATAATTGCACAATTTGGCATTATGCAATAAATTTGTCTCTTGGATGAGGTGTAGGCCTAGCAAAATTGGTTTATTTAGCAATGGAAACACTTTTTTCGCATCACACGGGTCACATGATCAACAACATGTTGCCAGTGGCACAAAACACAAAGAAGAAGAAGAAGAAGGCAGCAAGTAGTAGAATCATGGCGCGATATGTTTTTAATGTCTTACAAATTTACTAATTTATTCACGTGATTTTAATTGCCTTTCTTATTAAATGGAAACACTGCAATTCTGAAATTGTGTTTTTCGACATTTGCGGAATATAGACAAAGTTTTGCACATATTTGTAGAAGGAACACAGCTTGTGTGTACTTGTTTAGCAATTCTTCTTACAACCATTTCTGGAATTACTAACCTTCTAAAGGCCGACAGACGTAAGCCCAGTCATACTACCGTGAACGTCCTTGTTAGGGTTAAGGGTTAGCTTTAGCGGTAAGATGTAATTTAAGTTTTAGTTAAGGTTAGGGTTAGAAATAGACCAGTACTGGTTGGGATTAGGAGAAAATGTCTGGATTAGGCATAAGTGGAGTTATTAAAATGGATGGAAGTCAATGCAAAATCCTAATATGGGTAGAAATACAAACTTGTGGGGGTGTGCGTGCGTGTGTGGGGGTGTGTGGGGGGGAGTGTGTGTGTGTGTGGGGGTGCGTGTGGGGGTGTGTGTGGGGGTGTGCATGTGTGTGCATGATCAGAAAGGTTAAGACAGGAAAAACCCTGGCCATTGTGTGGCAGTGACCCCTCAAAATCAATGTGACAGACCGGTTGATTGGCTGGAGGGTCCTGTCTCTCTGCACATAATCCCTCAAGGTAGACCCTCAGCCAGTCCTGCTGTGTTGGTGTGTGTGTGTATGCGGGGGGGTGTGTTGGCGTGTGTGTGTGTTTGCATTTATGTATATGGATGTATCTTGGGTTGTCTGTGTGTCTCTCTTCACCTAATCCCTCAGGATTGACCAACAGCGTTGGGATTGGGTATTAGTGCAGTTACAGGGGGTCAAGCTTGCTGGTGTGTGTGTGTGTGTGTGCGTGACTGAGAGAGCTTGAGTGTGAGAGATACTCCACGGTAGTCCAATTAGACTGCAGAGTGCCCATGTTCCTCTGAGGCTCAGTAATGTGTAGAGATACTGGGAGTCTTCAGGAGTCGGGGAAGCGTCGGAGTTAGCCTGGGTGAGGCAGGGTGGAGGTGGGGGAGGCAGATTTTTACGGCAGATTTGAACGGATAACCCGGTCGGGGCGAAATTGGACGCAGGCATCTGGATTTGACCTCCAGCCCTCAGCGTGACCCACGGGTCGCTCTGGGGTCGCGGGGCACAAAGCAGAGCGCTGACCCTGCACAGGTCAAGCATGCGGGCGGCTGAAAGGACGCCTTTGTGGGGGCCTGGCATGCTCACTATTTCCCATGAGCACCAGGGGACCATGTCTGCCCAGGAAACTGAACCGGAGAGTCAGAGGAGGTGTGTGTGTGTGTGGGGGTGGGTGTGTGTGTGTAAGTGAGGCTGGAAAACCGTAACTGATTTTGTTTATATATCTGCCTGTTTGCCTCCTGATTATCACTGACTGAAAATTTCTCCTGATTTTGATTTACCGCCAAACGCCTTGCTGGTTGTTTAATTTTTTTTTTCTCTGTATGTTGGAAACCACTGAAGGAGTTTGGAACATCAGGTTAAAAATAGCAACGCAAATTTACTCTTTAAGTTTCAGTTGAAGGATGATGTTTGGAAAACTTAAAACCACATTCCAGTTTATTCAACATTAAGATCAAATCCAGGTTCTCTTAAAGCCTGAGAAGTTTAATCATATATATATATATATATATATATATATATATATATACTTCTGCTTGTGTTGGTAGAAGGAAGATGGAGATGCAGTTCGGATCTTCGGGTGCGCCTGTGGTTGTTGCTTGTGTACATCTGTTAGCGCCTCCTTAATGAGCGCATGCACATTCCTGTGTGTGGCCCTCGGAGAGCCAGAGCGAAGCCCCTCCGCCCCCTCCCCCCCGCTCCAGTAATCACATTTAATTACGCACCAGCATTAGACGACTTATGAATAGGGTTTTTAGGCAGGCCTCTCACACAGAAATTGGCTGCATCCAGCTGAACATTGCCCACCTTTGTCCCGCTTATCCCGTTATATTCTATTAAGACTTTGTAATTTGACTGTCATCAAAGCACCACGGTGCAGCGCTAACAACTAGTGCTGCGCATTAAAAACCGAGGGAACAACGGCCGTTTTGCTGCTTGAACAGCTAGTGTCTGCCCCGTTAATGCAGCACATGGGACCACACATCACACTCCGTCCACAGTTACATAGCATGTAGTACTGCTGATGAAGGATGTTTATTCTAGAGAGTTTCCTCCACGTGAGCCAATCTGAGTCTGAAATGTGGAGCAGCTTCTTCTTGCAGGTACAGATTTTCTTGTTAATCTCTCAGGAGATTCTCACACGATGCTAGATGATTCAGATTTGCATTGAGGAAGGTGTAGTCACATTCTGTACTGTTTGGATCTGCAGCATGCATGTCCAGTGCATGATTTCTACTCTGCCTTGCGTAAGTATTAGATAAAAACTTAAAAGCTTTTATCTAATTTGTCCTTCAACAACCACAAACTTTAATGTCATTTATTGGGATTTTGTGTAGCAGATAAACACTAAGGGTGTTTTAACACCTGGTAGTTCGGTAGATTCGGTTCAATGGGGGACCAAACATTTGTTACATTTTCAGCTGCTGTGGTTCAGTTTCACACTGCACTTTGTCAGCAGCCAAGAGGCCCGTGGGGGAGATGCAGAGATTCACAGCTCGGGTGGGAGAATCTGTCAACTGTCCAGCTATTGGATGCGCACGTAACAAATCAGACTTTTATGGAGGAGTTGTGAAAGGTAAGTCACTGTTGAAAGAAATTCATAAAATGTTCTGTATTTTGCCACAAGGGCACAGTAAACATATGGAAATCAGTGCACTGGTCAGTTTCAGCCACAATCGTTTTTCTTGAGCTCTTTTGCCTGCATCCAAAATGTTTTATGCGGCAGAAAGTGCTGAACACTGACCTGAACGCAGCATCCATATTTTGAAACACTGTAGTGACAACATCATGCTGTGGGAAGGCTTTTCTTTTGCAGTGACAGGTAAGCTGGTCCAAGCTGAATAGGACATGGAAGGAGGTGAATACAGGATGAATAGTCAACAGAAGCTGCAGAAGATTTGAGACTGAGGTGGAGGTTCAGCTTCCAGGAGGACAATGACCTCAAACACACCTGAAGCCCCAGTGGAATGGTTTAGGTCAAAGTGCGTTCATGTATCAGAAAGGTCCAGACCGAGACTGACCATCGCCTTCCTATTCCGCTCGATTCAAATCTCGCTTACAGCACAGTCTGGAATTTGTCCTGTATACTTGGATTCCCTCCGTTAGATTTTCTACTGGTCCAATCAGCAAACAGAAGAAGTTGTGACTTGATTTTCGGAGCTGTTTTAGAATTATAGTCTGCCTGTAGTTTTATCAATGGCACCGTAGGAAATGAATTAAGCCGTTCAGTCTGTGCTTCCAAATATTGTATTAACATCAACAGTCACCTTCTGTGGATCGGCAATTTCTCTCTTCGCAGTGGAGGGCAGTTGCTTACAGCGCAGTCAGTCTATTTGCAGAGCTTCATAGCGTCAAACTGCAGTATTACGTCACAGGCAAACGTTAGCAATTGGGTAAAGTTTAAAACATCAACAGAGTCCACAACTCCAGGAAGTAATTGTTTCTCAACAGCCGAGAGTCCAGATCCTCTGGACGAAGCAAACAGGCAGAACAAAGGGTTGGGTTTTACCAGGCTAATCCAGACCTAAAGCTCACTGAAACTCCATTACTTGGAAGTGAATGTTCACATGTTTAAATTGAGGTATTTGCCCAAGAAGCTGGATGCACTTCAAGATGTAGATGTGCAAAGCTAGTAAAGACACATTGTTAAAGAAAATGTCTTTTCTTTTAGTGGGCGCCATGATTACAAATCTAAGTCATATTTTAAGAGATAAAGCTAAAATCCCAACAAGACATACTGAGGTTTGCAGTGATATTGTGTGGCACTGCATCAGCAGAAAGTTCTGTCTTTACATGAACCAACCATATGTAGAGAAGCTGAATGTAAAAATTCCAATACTTGCCAGCTATCTATCACTGCTTTAAGGCCTGCATTAAAAAAAAACTTTCAAAAGCTCCACAGGTGCCTCTGCGTTACCTTGAAACTCCTGCAAAGTTTCCAACGTGTTGCAGTTCAGAAGCAACGCACCGCACTTGTAACCGTCTTGTCACTTTCAATGTTGGCTTTTCAGCCGCTTCTTTTGACAGGAAAGAGGACCAATTTTCTACTTTAGAGAGAGGCTCGCACACGCTGAGCCGGAGCCCAAACTGACCATAAATCCGGGGTGTTTTTAAAAGGCCAGACTCATAAAGCGAAGAGGTGACAGAGCGACACTTGATGGCTCAATATGGCTCTCATCTCTTCACGCACAGTCTTGAATGTCAGGCGCGGTGTAAAGGTCCACATGGAGCTGGATGTATATTTCTGCACGCTGTGATAACTGCACCAGAACACTCCTGTTAGAGTCATGCATCCATACTCTATACCACAATATCTAATGCATTGGTTGCATACTGAGGGGTTGTAATGTGTTGTATACCGCCTGGGCCATCTGTGTGTGTTAACACACACTGAGCCTGAGCGTTGTGAATAGTGTGTTTGACTTGAACAGAATGACTGTGGGGATTCATGCTGGGCTTCCTCTATTAAACTCTGCAATAAGGTCGGCTGTGTGTGAGGGCGCTGACGTTCCTGCCCACCCCGGTGATCTACGGCCTGTGCGTTCACGCTAAATTCCCTACCTGTTCCCCCATGATCTACGGCTTCGGAGGGATGCTTTATATGCCTCGTACGGACATGTGTGTGCATTTGCGTGTGCTTGAATCAATGTTTGCGAGCGGGCGCATCCAACGTGGGCGCGCGGGGCTTGCAGGCCTCGGATGGCGGAAGGTTTCTTGGGGTTTGGCACTCAGAGGAGGAGAGATCCGAAGGCAGACAGAGGAGGGTTTTGAATCTGAACGGCGACTCTGAACCGATGCAGACCTCGGATCGGAGGTGGTGATACTTTACAGTGGGGTGGGGGCAGCGACTGAAGGAAGGACTCAGTGAAGTGGTGGAAACGGTGCAGCTCCATATATCTCCGGTTAATTGACGGCGTCCGAGGCCACAGCGGAGCTGAGAGCCAGCAGGGACGGCGCTGTCCTCGGGTTTCCTCCGCTGCTCTTTCTCCTCCGCTGCAGTTCTGCGGCTGATCAGCCAGAGACAGACGCTGCCTTTGAAATGCTGCTTTATGTGGTTCTCTGGTGCCAGTAGCATCATTAGGATTTTAGGAGAGGCACTTAGCACATGAACAGCCAGGTCCTTACTCATAGAATATTAGGATTCTGTCTTCTTCTTTTTTTTATTGCTGTACTGATTTATAACAGAAACAGTATAGACAAGAAACGGAATGTCCTAATCAAATCCAGAAAAGAACATGACAGAAGTCTAGTATTATTGAAATAACATTATGGACGGGGGGATTTCCTGAAGCTCATATTCAAAAGTCGGAGGCCTTTTCTCAGTAACGGTACAGAGGTGCAGTCATCATATCCTTTATAATTTGGAAACTTTCTAACTTTTTTTTTTTCTCAAAAAGTACAAACAATACAATTTGAAATATTTATTATGTAAAATTTTTACTAATTTTATTAGTACAAATTTGTACTAATAAGCATTAATGTGTTTAAAGCTGCAGTATTTAACTGTTATAGAAGAAATGTTTTTTTTACATATTTGTTAAAACTGTCACTTAGTTGCGACAGTTTAACATGCGACAGATAACCTGCGGAAAGATCAACTTCCTCCACCTCCTCCCTTTGCTGCTACTAAGGTCTAAAAAAACTTACCACACCCAATCAGAGCCATGATGAAGGTCTTTATAGCTGCTAATCAAGCTTGTGTAAGTTCTAATGGTGGAGAAACAGCTTACTGATAGGAAGACGGATCATTCGCCATGCCATGCTAACTAGCCTGAGCATTCATGGCAGGCTCAGAGCAGGTGTGATGAATGTGTACACAGGCATGATTGGCTGCACTAAGACCCTCCTCCTGGTTCTGATTGGTTGCTACTGAACGGGAGCAGTGTAGTTCTGCAGATGGCAATAAGAGCACAGGGAGGAGGCAGAAGAGCTCGAGTTGTTTGGGACTTATTTTGTCACAACATGTTGACAATTACAACAAATATGTAAAAACATATTTTTTAAATAAAAGTTACATGCTACAGCTTTAAATCTATTTAATATATTAGTAGGCTATATCAAAAATCTAATATTTAAATATTTTGATACCTGAAAAGTAATAGAACAGTGATTCCTTGTTGATCCAAAGAAATGCCATCCATCCGTCCGTGGTGGCGAAGGACCGAGCTAAGATCCTCTGAAACTTCTAGATTCAAACATACATATTAGTAATGGCCAACCAACAGGACATTGTTATTTGTCAGTAATAAGCAGCAGAGGACAGTGATGTAATCGACATGGCCATTCCCAATGATGGAAATGTCAGGAAAAAGGAACACAAGAAACTGGAGAAATACTAAGAATTCAGGGAAGAGCGAGAACGAGCCTGGCAGGTGAAAACAAACAGTCAGTGCTGCTTCTTTTGAACACGGTGGGCAAGGGGAAAAAATAACTTCGGGTGGGTTGTTAAAATTTGGTCTATGAAAAATGTATGACATTATTATTGACCAGGTTGTGTCAATCAGATTGCAGATGAAGCTGGTTTGAATGATTTCCTTCTTTCACCTCAGTAATACTAATAAAATCAGAAGCATTCTGTCACAGAGTGATGCTGAAAACTATATGCATTTTTTAAGGGTGAGTATTATGTGTTTTCTAGGCACAAAGTGCTATTTTATAGCACAATCAAATAACTATGTTAACTCCAGTTTTTAAAACAATACTATATATATCAAAATATGACAAAAGAAATGTTACTTTGTGATTCATCTTATTAAAATTGGGCCTCTGCCACTTTCAAAACTCCTCCTCATTCTGAAACTCCGCAACATGGAAGTCATGACAACATAGCTCCTTTATTAACAATGTTTTCTTTTTTCTTTTTACCAGCGTTGCTCTGAGAAGCAGCTCCTATAATGAGCTCAGCTGATGCACAGTTCCACCTGGTGTTTGCCAATTGGTGCTGGCTAGTCTGAAGGAGCCGGGTCAGGGAGTCGCTGGGGAGGCATGCTCTGTGAGACCGAAGCTCAGAAGCTGCAGCTCCCAAGAGGAGCATTATAACATGATGTAAAACTAGATATTGCATAATACTGCCCCTTCAAAAGATTGGGTTTGTTAGGATCTTAGGTTGTTTTGGTGTTTTGACTATTTCATTCTAATTTGTTTCCTCTGTGCTCCTTAGTGTCTTTCATTCATTAGATCTTGTTTCTGTTTGCTTTAATTCAGTCCTTCCTTAGTGATTCTGGTTTATTATATTTATTTCTTGTGTCTAGTTATTCGATGTTACTCTTGTTTATTCTTTAGTGTTAGATTTATTTCCTAGTCCGCTGTGTACTCTCCCTCGCCCCCTGTGCCAATTTCTCCCTCTCTCTTTTCAGCCTGCCTTCTATTTGCTCTCCTCAGACCTGCAACCCGTTTCTAATCAGACATCTGTTCCTTGTTCAGTAATCAACCTCCCCAGTATGTATACAACTTATTTTGCTGGTTCCTCCCATCTCTGGTCTCTGTGTGGTCTCTGGTTCCTCATATTTTTTGTTCTGCCATGGCTCCCTGTGCTCCTTGTGATTTTTGTAAATCTCCGTCATTTTTTCATTAAACATTTTTCAGTATGTTTCATGCTACCTATGTTTCTGCTCTCACACAGTCAGCATTGTGGTCCAACCTCAAACTCACGCTTTATGACAGGATTATTGCCATTCTTTACCGCCATGGAGTCTAACAAATTCAATAAAAAGACTTAAGCTGATCCACAATGCTGTGGGAATTGTGATCATGAAAATTAAGAAGAGAGATGAGATTTCTCCAATGTTAGCCTCTCTTCACTGATTCCCTGTTAAATGCAAAATAACATGAACAATTCTCCTCACATATAAATCCCTCAGTAATCAATCCTCTCTTCACACTGCAAGGTGACTGGTGGTTTCTATAATTTCTAAAAGTAGCTTTTCTGCTCACGAGTTTTTAAATAATGTCAAAAATCTATCTAAATCACACTCATCTGACTTTAAGCCACTTTTTTAAAGGTTCAGTATTGTTAGCAGATTAGACTGATCACAGCTTGACCCATAGAATCAGGAAATCCTTTTAGAACTTGTCTGCAAATATGAAAAGGGTTAAGAGATCTCAAATCATATGCAGATTTAAAGAAATTTGAGAAAATAAATTTCTTTCTGGTATTTACTCAGTTAGAGGAGATGGTGCTAGTGTCATTGGCAGATTTGTTTTACAAGTACTTTTTCATCAATATTAAGGAATTGTTGACTCAAAACAAGCTCCTATATGTTGCTGAAAAAATAATTGTATGATAGTTTTTCTTATCTCAAGTGTACTATTTGCACTAGAAACTAGACCAAAAATACTTTGTAAGATTTTGTGTTTTTGCTGTGTAGCTTTAACATAAAGTCCCAATGATTGAAGATTAAAGACTCATGGTTTAATATTTGAATTTCTCCTGTCGGTGTCTTGTAATTTTTTTTCATCTTTCTTAACACCATATGTGTGTATGTGTGTGAACCAGGTGCTTATATCATTGTGGGGACCTATGTCTGTCTACAATGTGGGGTTGTGGGGACCACAGCTGGTTGTGGGGACATTTTCTTGGTCCCCATGAGAGGAAATGCTGTTTTGGGTCTAAGCTTAGGACATAGGTGTGAATTGACTTTTGGTTAGGATTAGGTTTAGGTATGTGATGGTTAGGGGTAGTGCAAGGGTCAGGCTGTAGAAAATGAATGGAAGTCAATGTAAAGTCCCCACAAGATACAAAAACACGACTATGTGTGTGCGTGTAGGAGAGAGTTTCTGTTTGTGTGTGTGTCTAAATACCTGACACCCTAAACAGGAAATATCTCTTTTCTCCTAGCAAATATGATTTATGAACCTCAGCATTTAGCTCAGTTAAGGGTCAGAATTTCATCTCTGACATGCAAACACCTTCAATTCCCAGAGCTGTACTTTGCAGATATGTTTCAAATCTTTTTCTCTTTTTTTTTTTAAATCAAGGCTTGCAAAGTCTGGTCAAACACAGCTTCTCCACATAGTTTTCCACATTCCTCCTGTTTCTGTTTTTTTTCCCTTGAAAGATATGCCTTCCTCCTTCCCTTCTTTTCCTTTTCACATGCCTTCCCCGCCTCTGCTTGTTCTCCCTTCCTCTTCTTTTCTTCTGCTCTCATCGAAATTCAGCTGTGTAATTCCCTCTCCGAGGACACCCATTGATCTCTCCCCCTTCCTGCGCCGTTTGAGAAAACGCTGGGCGGGCAAAGCTCGGATTTTGAAACGTCAGAGAGGAGAGCGGAGGAGGAGGAGAGGGAAGACAGAGGAGAACTGGAGAGCGAGGGCAGGAGAAAAGAAAAAAAGGTGTGGGGGGAGGGGGGTAAAGAAGTGGAGGAAGGGGAGGTGCACACACACACACACACCCCCACACACGAACACCCCCACACTCCTCCTCTGTCTGTAGATGCTGGAGAAGAAAAGACACGGGCTTTCCTCGTGATTGCATCTTCCGCCCCTTTTTTGAAGCACAGAGAGACAAGAGAGCAGCTATTTACTGGAGCCCACACATAATGGCCACTTTTATTTACTTTCATCCATTTAGCCTCTGCCAAGGACTCTCCAGCATGGGGGGCCAAAAACAGAGGCCCTAGGTGTTTTACAAAGTACCAAACTCCCCTCCTTCTCCTGCTGCTCTGCGTGTGTGTGTGCAAATGTTCTCTCTTTATTTGCAGAAATATTACTACCAACCTTCCGAAAAGCAAGAAACTAAAACTGAGGTGACCCCCCCACACACACCCCCATCAACTGACCACCTCCTCAATCAACATGTGGGCTGTATATATATATATATATATATATATATATATA
>CAEGAG010002414.1:0-11977 GCA_903067065.1 Brachyrhaphis terrabensis | reverse complement strand
AGTTTATAACTGTACGTTTGTGGCCTTCACAAACTCACAGACTGAGACTTTTATCATTTCTGTTGTACTTAAACTCTCACATGAAGCTGTAGATATCAAGATTTTACTTTGAGCTTTTAAGGGAAAAAACAGGAAAAAACAGCATTTTTGAAAATTTGCCTATCAGAAAGTAAATGCTGTCTGGGATCATTTTAAATTGTGAATTGTTGCACCTTTATAGATTTAAAACCACAAAATGTTGCATATTTCCAGCAGTAGAATTACACTATTTTTACATTATTTTTATGCACTTAAAATAAGACACTTTTTGATTTGTCACTTGTGTTCTTGCTTCTTTTTTTTAAATTACGTCATCTAAATAAATATACACAAAAAACAAACATAAGCCGTCAAGATGGCGTAATAGCCTCAACTAAAACAGCTTGAAGTCATAAGTCATGAAAGAATACAAAAAGACAAATTCAGAAGAAAATACTGAAAATAATCTGAACAATTTATGTCTTTTATTGCCACTGAAAGACTAATTAAAACAATCGATGTGAGGGACTGTCTGAAGAGTGATTATACTTTAAATCATGTTCCAAGATGTTATGCAAACCTATTAAATGATGTTTAAGATGTTACAATAATTCGAACATTATTTTAAGATGGATCAAAATGTTTGAAATGTAGACGCATTAACCAATCATCACTGCATCGTATTAAAGATTGAAAAAGAAGTTTAATAAATCCTCTTTTCCAGAACGTTTAAACACGAGGAATGATGCAGCAGGTTGTTTTGAAATCTGCCTCCACCTCGACAGGGTGGAGTCCCACATCCTGCACAGCCTGGCAGAGGCAGGTTTTTTTTCACATAAAGGGAAGAAGAAGAAGAGTTTGCTGTGTTGATGGGACGCATGCAGACCTCACCATGTGCAAGTTGTCTGAGGCTTGTTGAACTCCCGTAATGCTCCTATTAGCAGCTTCAGTTAAAATAGCATTTCATCAGGCAGCTGACAAGTGAATTATCCCTCCCTTTACCTCCGTAACTCCCTGCCTCTCCCTCTCTCTCTCTCCGCCTCTGTCTGCCTGCCTCGGTCTCCCATTCTCCCCCCCGGCTCAGTGACAGTAGCCTTAGGCCTGAGATAAAGAGGAGGCGCGGCGCTCGGCGCTCTCACACACACTCTGCAGAACTGAAGTGACATCCTGTCAAAACAATAGTTTACTAAAACAGGAACTTGTGTGTTCTGTCAGACAGAGGCTGAACTTCAACTTTGGGACATATAGATTCGTCTTTCATATCAACACCCCAACACCTCCACCGCCACATGCAGGGTGTGTGTGCATGTGTGTGTGAGCATGTGTTTCATTTGGGCCAGCTCGCTTGGATCCCAGCCCAGAATCACAGGGCGTATGTGTAGATAAAAACTCAGAGGACAGTTTAGATACTGTTCATCATACGCACGTCTGTAGTGCTCCAGGGAGGAATTGCCATCGTTGACAAATCTCCACCGCAGCTCGTCTGCGCCGCAGCAGAAATCGCTGTCGCTTCCTTTTCTCACTTTAGAAAGCGCGAGTTTTCCTTTCTGCATTATTGGGAGTTACAGGCAGCTCCATGCAGGTTGGCAAACCGTAAACTACTTCAACATATTTTACCCAATTCAGAGTAAAAAAGGATTTGGTAAAAAGTCTCCTCAACTGTGAAGTAACTGGTCAAATGATCACTCATTTAATATTTAGAAATTACATCATCAGATGAACCAGAATATAAAAATAAGTGGAAATTTTGGTATTTTATGGACAAAAATGGGAATAATTTGTGCAAGTAACAAAAAACTAACAAAATCAGGCAAAAAAAACATTTAAACAAATCAGTTCCTTTCAATAATATTAATATGAAAACTTATAAAACTTTAACAAAAACGGCAAATGTGTCTGAATTTTTGGTTGAAACATGTTTGTTTCTCATTCAGTAGAAAATTTCTGGAAGAGTAGAAATTACTCAGGTAAAAGTAAAAAGCAGCCATTCAAGTAAGAGTAAAAAAGTATTTAGTAAAAAGTTTATTCAAGTACTGAGTAACTGGTCAAATTATCACTCATTTAACATTTAAAAATTACATCATCAGGCGAACCAAAATATAAAGTTAAGTGGAAATTTTGGTATTTTAAAAATCAATATGACAATAATTCATATAATTAACAAAAAAAATCCAGAAATTTTACTCAAGTAAGAGAAGCGATACTTCATAATAAAATTACTCAAGTAAAATTAAAAAGTTCAGCGTAGTAGAAATACTCCTAAAAGTAAATTTTTTCCAAAAAGTTACTCAAGTAAATGCAGCTGAGTAAATGTAACTAGTTACTACCCAAATCTGCTGGTTGGTAAACCTGCCTTAAGTTAATGCACTGCAAAAACACAAAATCTTTCCAAATATTTTTTGTCTTATTGTGCAAATCTGAGCACACTAGAAATCAGACAACATTAACATTGAAGTAACTTTTTAGCAATAATTTTAAGTTAATGAGTCGTTAAAAAGTTAAAATTAGTATAACATGAGAAAAATGTCTTAAGTTATATTTTCATTTTGGTTTTTAAAATATCAAAGTTTCCACATAACGTCTGATGATGCAATTTTTAAATAATAAATGATTGATTACTCAGTACTTGAGTCGCCTTTTTACCAAATATATTTTTAAAATCTTACTTGAGTAATTTTTTTGAAGTGCTACTTTTAATTTTAATAAAAAATATGTTGAAGTAGTGCTACTTTTACTTGAGTACAACTCTACCATGGTGACCAGATCATATCAATAACATGGATAAGGTTCCCATCATGTTTAATAATTTCTAAGTAAATCCAACTATCTAATTATAAATGCCGTCTCTCCTAGAAGATGTTATCTTTAACTTCCAGCAGGACAGAGATCAAGAACTGCAGGCCATAAAGTTTTATGTGGCCCAGAGAGACACATAAATAGAACCTTGAAAATAACTGTTGTTATTTTCAACAACAATTGCTTTCAATTGATTTAATATTTTATCAATCAATTGAAAGCAGTTTTCAACGGAAGTGGATTAGGGCCACACTTTTTATTTTTTTATTTTTTTTATTTTTTATTTTGACTTCTTGTTTCAGAATTATTCTGACTTTAATTTTTCAAGATCAAAAGTCAAAATTCAGAGGAAAGAGACCGAATGGTGAGATATTTCTAAGAATTTTGACTTTTGACCTCCGAGGATTAAGGCCAGAATTCTTTTTGTTCTTTTTCAGTGGCCACAATCTTTTCCCGTAGTTTGTATTCTGCCAAATTACATCAATGTGAAATGATGTTCAGTATTATTTAACTTTAAAAAGAAGTTAAATGGAGTGCAGAGGTAACTATTTATTCAAATTTTAGAAGTGTATTAATGGATTTCATCAACACATTTTACCAGTCGGCCCTTTGAGTCGTTCATAATGTTCATATGGCCCAAAATAAAAATGAGTTTGACACCCTTGGTTTAGAGGAAAACATATTCATATGCTAGACCGGCCAAGTCAAGGTCCGGTTAGCTCTTCTGGACCTAGAGTTGAGTTTAAAGTGAAACGAACTGGATTGCAGCTGCTGCGTTTCCAACATTAGACCTATAAATGTTTGTTCACTGGGTTTCATTAAGCTTATTTTGTAATTTGGAGTAAACAGTTGCACAATGAGATGAAACGGCACATTGACGCCCAAAAAAAAAAAAAAAAGCGAGCACAAAGAAAAGCTCAACACATGGACAGACAGGAACAGACAGAGAGACGGACACATGGATCTATATATAATATATTCCGGTGTGTGTGAGCGGTTGTGTGCACAAGCCTAAATTTTGACGTGTGTGTGTGCGGAGTGTGTTGGGTTTGTTGTGTGTGTGTGCGATACCTGGCCAGCAGTGGTAACAGGCTCTGAGGCCTTTAATGGGATTTAGCCCGAGGCTGTTTTATTAAGATGTCGGCTTTCCCTGCTGCCTCTGCAGCTGACACCATTCCCCACTGATACCCCCCTCCCAACCCACCCTCACCCCCGCCGCACCACAGCCTCCAAGCTTCACCCCCCCGCCCAACGCACCCCGCAAAATCCCCTCAACCCCCACCGCTACACCCCCTGTTCCGCTTCTTACTACACCCTATAATGACCCCTTCAACCACCAAATCCTCCCATCCTACAGTCTCTAACCATCCCAGTTCTCTCCTGGGTCTCTGTTTTATTTATTTTATCACTGATGTGCAGCCTAATTATACGTAACCGTGATGAACAATAGGAGAGGAGAATCCGGCCGCCTTGTGAGGCTTTTATTTATCTGTTTGTTGGTGTCTTTGCATGCCGACATGATGTAACAGAAAGTGAGCACAGAGTCCTGTCAGGATCTATGAGAGGGTCAACAACCAAGTGAGACCCAGAGGCAAATTGAAGAGTGATGGAGTCGACTCCTCAAACAAGCGGAGGAGTCGCTTCTCTCTAATCCGCTGTCAGCCCGCTACACCTGAGCGCCGGTTTGATGATCTGACTCGGATAGTGCCCTTAGATTCACAAATTTGCACTTTCCCAAACTGACGGTCGAGTTTTGATAGGATTTCTTTCCCTAAACCGTGAAATGGTTTACTGCCTGTTAGGAAAACAAACCTCATGGCAAAAATAAAAATAGAAAATAAAAATAAAAGTGTTCCACCTCAGTGTAGGAAATACCACTTCATGGTTTTTATAGTTCTTATGATTTATTGTGTACTTTACTACCAATATCTGTCCATCTATCTCTACCCATCTATCGCTATCCATCTATCTCTAGCTAGCTAGCTCTACCCATCTGTCTCTAGCTAACTAGCTAGTTATCTCTACTAACTAGCTTGCCTGTAATTTTTTTATTAAAGTTGACTATATTTGTATTGCAGAAAAGGAGCATAATTGATCTAATTATCAACATATTTTAGATATTTAAAATGTTATCTGGAAAAAGTTTTATTTTTCTTTCAGGTGTACTTTCAATTAAAAAAAAAAAGAGAAAGAAACACAAAGTTAATGGGAGAAAATATTAGCAAGTTTTACGCCAATAATTGCTTACAATTGATTTTAAAAAAGTCAGATTGTTTCACTTGTAACAAAACATTTTTCCCTTGTTATAAGTGAAATAATTTGCCAAAGGAACTAGAAATGTTTTTGTCAATATTAAATTATTATTCACTTAAAACAATCTGCTATAATTTGCTAAACAGTTACTTGTAGGTTAGATTTGTCTTATTTCAAGAGTACTAAGAAAATTGCACTAGAAACTAGACCAACAATACTTGGTAAGATTTTGTGTTTTTGCAGTGCAGGTCTTCATCAGCTGGCTTGTAAAAGAGCAAGTCGACTTTATGAAGGGAATTATGAAAACACAAAAAATCAATGGCTCCTTCCTGGAGAGAGACACAGCTAAACACAGACACAGTATGGGTGGGTTTTTAAGCTCTTGGTACAAAATACTTGCAAAATTAAAATTTTGCAATAATAAGCCTCCTTTGACACATTTGATCAGGTTTCAGTGACATTAAGAAAAGAACAGGCTACTTCATCTTTATCTTTGTCTAGACAACTCAACACAGCAGTTTCATGTCTTTGCGACCAAATTTTGCTCGGGGGAAACCGCTCATAGCACCATCAGGGTTCAAGAAACAACTTGTGGAAAACATGAAATTCTTGCGCTGATTTGTGTTGACTGTCTTCAAAACCCAATGTGGTTTTTATAGGGGGGTTTGCTTCCCCTGGATCCTCCTTCCGTAAAACAGAGCAGCGAACGTGTCTTGCCCTGGTCCTCTAGGCGCTTCTCCTGACTGCTGCCCCCCCAGGTGCTTACTTCCTGTGCTCCGTACCTCCCAGCTTCCACCCTAAGGACCAACCCCCAGCAGAAACTGGTGCAACTCTAAGAACACAGAGTCCCAGCTTTGTTCTCACATACTGCTGGTAGCTGATATACACTCTAAAAAGATATAGATGCTAATTTTCCAGCAACTTTCCAGGTCTTCCTCATGCATTTCTTTGTCTGAATGGCTGTTTTTTTAAAGGAGTACAGAGTGTTTTTATTTATTTTTTTGTAGGTTTATGTGCATGTTAGCATGTATGTGTTTAGGAGTGTGTCTTCCTCTGGCCAATCTTGAGTGCTTTTGCTGTTTTTCCCTGGCAGGCTGTTCTGATTGGCTGGCCCTGGGGAAAGGAGATATCATGTTTAGCCCCGAACCAACATGCATCCCTCATCCACCATCCGCTGCCGCCACGATTGTGAGGAAGAGGAAAAAAAGCACGAGCGAGTGTCAGAGGGAGGTCTGTGCGTTCAGGCGATCACACACTCTGCTCTTTCTGCTAAAGTGCTTCTCGTCTCCTCGGCAGAGGTTGATGAAGTATGACATCACAGCACTTTGTTTTATCTTTAAAAGATGAGCAGGGAGCCCTCCACTTCCCCTTAATGAGGCCGAGGTGCCCACAGAATATATACGGAGAGTGTGTACGCGCGTGGACACGCTTTCCATCTCGTTTTCTTTGCATGCCAGCAACGTGCGTTTTCGGCTCACGCTTGCTAACACCCGTTTTACCCATAACCCCTGGCGTTTCCTGTCCTGAAGCCATGTGTCAGACCTCATTGGCTACCGCATCAATAACACGGCATCCGCTCGGCTCCAAACGCCGCATCCTAACTTCCAGACGCACCGCAGATTGGACTGATCGTCTCTTTCTGTTCGTTTTCTCCAGCGGCGGTGATTGAGGTTGATTTTTGGTTTTGTTTATACATCTGCCTCAAGTGTTTCCCCAGAAAGGGGAACAAATGTGTTTCAGGTGTTAACAATACACTGTAAAAAAATATATTATAACAATAATCTCTAATTTATGGTGAAAAACTGGCAGCTGCATTGCCAGAATTTTCAAATGTAAAAATTCTGGCATCCATAGAATTTTATGTTATAAATACGGATTTTACTATATTGATAAAATATGGTAAAGTCTACATTTTTAACAACATTGTTATTGTTGTTTTGGATTTGACCTTATAAATATGGTAAAATCTGTATTGCAGTAAAATTTGGTATAAATACCAAATAATTAATACCAAATAAATACCAAATATGTTTGGTATTTATACCATAAAATTCTGGCATCCACAGAATTTTACGTTATAAATACGGATTTCACAACATTTATACGGTAAAATCCGTCCTTTATTTTTTTACAGTGTAGGACCAAAATACATAAGTGGTAGAAAACTAAACCAAGTTGGACCTAGAGACAAAACTAAAACAAATGTTATTTATATAAAATATGAAAATTTCACAATAAAACCCCCAATAAATCTAGAATTTTAAAAAGTAGCATCAAACCTCTTTTGAAATGCTTTTTATACAAAATAATTTCCTTTTATACCTTTTTTATACTCTAAAATCTCACTTTATCTTATATTATGCAATGTATTTATTGTTTTATTTTATATGTTGTGCTTATATACTGTTCCATTAATTATTGTGGCAAAAAACCAAGCGAAAGAGGTGTTGCTGTTAGCTAGCAGAGATGTCTTGCTGCTAATCCTCATGGGAAGCTGCTGGACGCTGGTTTCCCTGATGTGTGCGCCATGTTGCCAGACGAGCCCGTTGCCGGGCGATTAACTGGCGTTAGCCGTCATTAGCCTCTGCGCACCAACGCAGCAGCAGACTGCAATTAACCCGCTAATCCGGCTAATCCACTAATGGAGCTAATCTGATAGACTACAGAGAGGTTTTTCAATTGGCTTTCTCTGGGAGCGCACACACACGCACTCACACACACACACACACACCCCCACACGCCCACGCCTGTGTGCACACAGATGCCCTGGATTCATGTTTCCAGCTCCTGCACACATTTACACACAGCTCTTTAAACAGTCACCGTCTATCTTGGTTAAACCCACTGCATCCATGACCAGAGTTGGGTAGTAACTAGTTACATTTACTCAATTACATTTACTTGCGTCACCTTTTTGAAAACATGTACTTTTACTACACTCTACTTTTTACTTTTACTCTAGTAACTTTATTATGAAGTATCTCTACTTTTACTTCAGTAAAAGTTTTGGATTTTCTACCCACTGAATGAAAAACAAGTACGTTTTAATTAAAAATTCACCAGCAGTTTGATTTTAAAATGAACTCTTAAAGAATCATCACAAAAACAAAATATTCCAGTAAAGTCATGGTATTGAGAATGGTACAGATGTCCATCTTGTCCTCCCATTTTGAGAAATCAGCTTTTTTATTTCTAAATCATGTTTCCTAATAGACCCTCTTCTTGGTTATTTAATAAAAACTTTTTTGTTTTGATTTTGCTCCAAATTAAATTTCTTTTTATTTACTCACCAATTGTCCAATCAGTGTCAGGAATCATTCTAAATCCATACAACAAGAAGTGTTGAAAGCAAAGTGAGTGCTGAATAATCCAAAAAGTAGTGACACTTTTCCCCACCTATCTTTTTTAATTAACCCTCAGTGGAGTTGTGGAGAACCATTTATCTCATTACCTGCACAGAACGACGGAGGGAAATGCTGGCAGATTAAAACCTGGAATGCTAAAGGACAAAAAAGGACAAACTGTTTTTTTATATATATTGCTACTTTTTTTATTTTTTTTATTTTGCCTTTGCTTTCCACTTCCTTTCTCTTTTCTTCTGGTCTAATTGCAGAGATATAACTTTGGAGCTGGGAGACATTTTGAAAGGCCGGTTGAAGGAAGGAGGAGGTAGCCCGTCTGTCTCCGGCTTCAAACACTGACCTTGGCTGCTAATGATGCTAACTGAGCTAATCACAGCTCTATACAAGTGTGTGTGTGTGTGTGTCAGTGAATGAGGAAGTGTGTGTGTATGAGGGGAGCATGTGAAAGTATCATAATCAGAGCTGCTAACGCTAATGAGCCGGCCCTTTGAAGAGAACCGCCTGGAAAGGGCTCCACTCCTGCCAACTCATTAGCTGACCTGAGGAGTCCCTGATTAGAATGTGTTTGATGAAATTTTCAAGGATTTTCCATTAGAAAAGAAAAAATAATTTTGGAAAGTGGGATGAATATCACTTTTTTGTGGGGTGTTCGTTGGGCTCCAGTAGATGCAGAAAGTGGGAGGTCATTCACATCAAAGAGCCCTCTGAAGAGCGCCAAATGAGATTGATTTGCTGTTTTTATTGCAGATGAAATGTACAAATATGTTTAATGGGAGGAGAGAGCAGGAAAATGTATCCTTTCCCTCTTCAAACAGCCTTTTTTCTGCCCCCCAAAACACAAACATGTATGATACAAGCAGCTTAGCGGCTCCCTTTCCTCGGTGTCACCAGCGAGCGAGCGAGCGCCGGTAAATTAGCTTCCGTGAGAAAGCGAACAGGACAGGTTTCTCAGTTCTAAAACTCCTCTTTAAAGCGAAGACACAGCCTACACGCGCTGCGTATAACAGCGCAGTCACATCATCTCTCATTTGACTGTGTGGGGAAGGAGCCTGGATCAAAGTGGGAAGATGCCAGGCAGGAAATTATCTGCTACAACGCCGCGACTATAAAGTCTTACAGCCTTTGGTGTGTTGACCAAAAGGATCTCGTAACATTTTTCGGTTGTAATGTTCACTTTGCATTAAATTCTGTAGCTTTCATCAACCTTAATACCTGTTGGCACACCTGATGAAAAAGTCCGATGTCTTTATGTGGTTTATGAACATTCAAGAGGATGTAATGCCATTTTATAAATATCAAAAAACAGCTGCAACCTCAACATGTTCCTACCTAGAGACCATTCATGGGGCTGCACTGTTATTTTGATTTAGCAGATTTCATCCGACACTTTAAAGAAAACTTCAGTTCATCCTGTGTCATCTCAAATATTTAAGGCTGGACGGTGTGGCTGAAAAACATTTCACAATGTAAGAGCTTCACATCAGTCAATATCAATAATAATTGCTCAGTTTTTTGCTTTCAATATTCAAAATTCTGTCATGTTAGTGGAGTAATATTTCCTCTTTTGTCCATAGTTTTCTTTCCACGCAGACATATGGAAAAACCAAAACCTTAAACTGCTGCTGCGCAGGTTGTTGCTAGGTAACCAAACTATGCGTGAGGTGCTAGGCAACCAAAGAGTTAGTGACTTAGTTAATGTTACCAACATTTCTTAACTGGTTGAGAGAGGTTGAGTGGCAAAATTTGTCAAAAAACAACTTTTTGACAAATTTTGAATGAATATGAGTTCCAGCAACATTTGATTTCTGTTTGGGATTAAGATATTTTTTAATTTGAATTTGAATGTTGCGTGGGTCTGGATTGGGATTCAGTGAATATATATTGAATATTCTATCAAACCTAGTATCTATTGATATTGATCACTTGTCAATTTCGATATATGTTGTTATTGATTTGTTGTCCAGCCATATTGTTGGAATTTCTCTCAATGCTTCCTTTACAACTTAAATTCAAAGCTTAATTTCACTCGTGATTTGATTTTCTTCTCCTTTTGTCCTAAATGAACTCAAACCTAAACATTTAAAGACACATAAAGATAGTTACAAAGCCAGCCTTCTATCACCTGAAGAATGTTTCTAGGACTAAAAGGCTAAAGTATCAACAAGATATAGAAAAACTCATCCATATGTTTACCTTCTCTGCATCCCCAGAACCAGAACCAAACATGGAGAAGAAGCATTTAGCTTCTACGCACCACAAATCTGGAACAAACTTCTGGAAAGCTGCAATAGAATATTCTATGTATTTAATATTGAATATTCAGTTTCCATGTGTGGCACTTTGATTAAGTGCTAGGCTAATATAAAGCTAACACTGTTAGCTTTGAAACAGTGCTACCTGTTTCAGAGCTAAAAACCAATCTGTTAAGAGTTTCTTTAGAATGTCGATCAACATATTGATGAATTTGATTATGACATTTGACAAAATGTGCTATACAGATAAACTTCCAAATAGCAGTCCAATACTTCAGTAAAGTTAACGGCATGTTTCTAACTCCCTGACTCAACACATTCAGCTGCAGACGTTCTTCTTGCTCCTGCTGACAGTTTCCATGTGTACTTTGCTTAAGTGCCAGGCTCACTTTATGTACTCTTTTTTGTTATGTGACTCATTGATCACTTGGTTCACCATTCTTGTTGTTTACTGCTAAGTTTGCATGGAAGCCATATGCATATGCCCCATACTCCATGTTTAGTGTCACTTACAGGTCTGGAGGAGTAAAAACAGGATTTTGAGCCTCAGTTCTCAGAGTTTTTGTGTGGATGAAAACATTTCTGAAAATAAGGTCGCAGGTGTTTATGAATAAATACAAGAGTATGGGCCATACAAAGAAAAAAGTTAAAACTTAAATTATGAGAATAAAGTTGTAATATTGCGTGATTAATCAAGTCAGTATTATGGGTATAAAATTTACTAAAATAAAGTAAAATAATACGAGACTGCTGCTGTGGTATTGCAAGAATAGTCATAATATTTTCAGAATAGTCCTAGTATTATAAAAATAAAATCATAGTATTACAAGAAAGTCATAATATTACTACAACAAAATCATAATAGGACAATGTTGAAATCAAATAAGATTATAGTCCTAGTATAATGAGTCATAATATTACCAGAATAAAGTGAGGATATTACCAAAGTAAAGTCATAATACTACAACTTTATTCTTGTAATATTGTGACTTTATTCTTACAATATTATAACTTTTAATTTTATGATTTTATTCTCGTAATTTTATTTTCTTAGCATGGTCCTAATACTCTGTGTACCTTTCATACCTTTCTATATATATATATATATATACATACAGACCAAAAGTTTGGACACACCCTTCTCATTCAATGGGTTTTCTTTATTTTCATGACTATGAAAACTGTAGATTATATTGTAGAAAAACCTGACAGGGCACAGCTGTGAAGTGAAAACCATTTCAGGTGACTACCTCTTGAAGCTCATCAAGAGAATGCAGAGTGTGTGCAAAGCAGTAA
>CAEGAG010002341.1:0-35850 GCA_903067065.1 Brachyrhaphis terrabensis | reverse complement strand
AAAACCCCCCCAACCCCCCCCCCCCCCCCCCCCGCGCCCCCCCCCCCCCACACACACACACACACACACACCCCCACACACACACACACTTTTGTATTTTTATCCATATTAGGAATTTGTTTTGGCTTCTATTTGTTTTAGAAATCGCATTTGTTCCTAACTTTAACACTTATCCAAGCCTTTACCAGTATGTTCCCAACTTTAAATAAAATGCACAACATATCTCTAACTATGGAGGCACCGATCCACTTTTTTCACTTCCAATACCGATATCTTAGGTTTAGCAGCGGCCAAAACCGATCTGATACAGAAACTTTGCCAAATTAACTGAAATTTTATTTTATTCATCACAGACATAAAAATACTGAATCACACATTTATTTACTATCTGCACCAGCTCAGCATGCTTAAATACAACAATAGCTTCACAAATTTGGTCAAACATGTAAAAACAACACAACTTTAATTTGATAACATCCAATGTAAGATAAATAATCAACTGAAACTGAAAAAAAAGCTTGATCAAACTTAATAAACTGCACTAAATGGTTTCAAATGGTTCAGAAAGTGCAATTAGGAATTCTGAAAATAATGCAAAATAAAGGAAGCATGATGTCACTCAGAGTACAAAGCATAGAGTTAGACTGAATAGCTCTGCCCTTACATTGTGACCGTTATCCAATCTAGATTTTTTTTTTTATATCAGGACCGATACAGATATTAATATTGGATCAGTGCATCTAGATCTCTAACCCTAAAAGAAGGGGGTCCGTTGCATTAGGACTGGGCTTTGGGCCCCCTGATATCCAAGCAGCAGCTCCGTTAAACCAAGTTAAGTTGATGAGACGGTAATTAGCATCAGCTCCCAAGGGAGAGCGGATAGACTTCACACCGCCTGGCATCCCCGCCACCCTGCTCTCTTCGTCCTCTGTTGCTGCTAATAGCAGCAGGTTTCTGCTTCTCTCTCATTCTCCAGCATCATTATTTGCCACCGAAAAAAAAAAAATTCTCTGCTTCCTCTGAGCAGTTTCTGCCACATCCAGGAAGGTTTGCTTGGTGCGAACATATGCAAACAGAACAGATGTGAAGAACATGAACAAACTCGAATTTAAGGCTGAAACGATTTACTCGATTAATCGCGATGAGTTGATTATTGAAATGCTCTTCAACTAATGTGGTAATCGATTAATCGCTAATTGGAGTAGCTTCACTCGGTTCAAATTCACTAAGAGAGTACTGTTAGTTTTGTTTTAGGCTACAAAATGTTTAGGAAAAGTAACTTTTTTGGTTTATTTGCATCTTTCCATGTATTTCTAATATTGTTATAAAAAAAGGCTTAAGTGGTCAAAAGAGAAATCTGTAGAATGGGCCAATTTTTTTTTTAAATATATCAGATATTTCTTAATATATCATATTTAATATATCAGAGTAATCAATAGAATAATATTTAGTTGAAGCTCTACTTGAGTTATGTTATCTGGTTGAACTTGTTCAACTTTAGTCTAAAAACGCAGCGGTGAACATCTGCTTTGGTTTCTCAGACCTTTGAAGGAACACAAGCGCTAGTGTGTTTTCATTAGGACTCTGTGCCACGTGTGTCGCCTCAGACCATGAGGCAACGGGCGCTCGGGTGAAACGGCCAGAAAGATTCTGTTCGGTTCAGCAGTTTTGCCGGAATGATTGAAGGAGCGTGCGACGAGCCGCAGTGCTGGGACTCGTGTAAATGCTGTTTCAGGACTTTTTCCACACTGGAGTCAGATAGTGTTCTCAGGAGCA
Organism: Brachyrhaphis terrabensis; assembly: GCA_903067065.1. NCBI lineage: Eukaryota > Metazoa > Chordata > Actinopteri > Cyprinodontiformes > Poeciliidae > Brachyrhaphis > Brachyrhaphis terrabensis. The sequence continues at coordinate 34,074 of CAEGAG010002341.1, read as the reverse complement.
ATTCTTCACCCTGTTCCTCCAAGTTTTTTCTTGGTGTATTTTTAAACTTTCTCTCCTTTTTTTTGGCTATTTTTCTGTCTGTGAGTGTGTGCCCCAGTGGAGTTGGGGTAGTTTTTTTTTTTTTTTTTTGGTATGTTTTTGGATCCCTTTGTGAGCTTCCAGTTTGTAAAGGGGCCAACTGGATGCTGAGTGGAGGATTAGCTGTTCAGATTAGCCTAGTTTGCTCACTTTTATCTGTAAAACTTAAACCAGAGATCTCGTTAGCCTTTTAATAGGCTTGGTGTTGTTGTTGGAGACAGCTTTGATTCGACCTCAGTCAGTAGGTCTTTGATGAGTTTTTTACGTAAGCTGTGTTGTTCCAAAGGCTTCTGCTGGAATGTTCAACCTACAAACTGGCTTGTTTTCTATTTTTCTACTCTGACCAGCAGCAAAAATGGCAAAATAATCTTCAATACAGTTGGCCATGTTCAATATATCATCACTGACCCAGCAAGTAACATTGTCCTAAATCAATAATAACTGACTTTCAAATAGATGTCGACGCTGCATACAAAACTGGACACTAATATAAGATATTTACCTGTTACTTTTAGTTTGAGCATTTTAAAGATTCTTTTTTCTTTGAATGTGAAAAAATACATAGTTACTGTCTGCTTTACTGCTGCAATTTGTGTCCAAACATATTTGGATTCAAGAGTTTTTCAGATTCTACGTTTGGCTGCAGTTGCCACAAAATATTTCCTAAATGAACCTCTACCATGTACCTTTCAGTGATTTTTTTTTTCTAATTGTTATTGTTATATATGCATATATATTTTTTGTTTGTTGCTTGTTGTTTTTTTCTCTTTCTGCAGGTATAGAGGCAGACTTCTGGGGTGTTCACTTGTGTTCTCTCTACTTTTTTCTCTCCTTTGTCCCTATCTTCTTCTTTCCAGTTTTTTGCGATTTTGCAAAAAACTGGAACCTGAAGTCAGGCATCAATTCAGTAGTTTTATGCTTTAACACACCTTTAACTGGCAATGTATTGACCAGACATGACCGTCGGGGCGTGTCGTCTTATTCTCAACTGCATTCTGGTCCGTTTGTCAACAGATGGGTTTTATTAAGCTTTTCAAAAGAGGCCACCAGCGTGTTTTTTGATGCATGAAAGAGAAGCCGCTATCTCTGCTGAATAAATTGGCTCCAGTTTTGTCACTGTTTTCAGTAAAGTCCAACCCCCACCTGACTCCTGCTGCTCTCTTCCCATACCCTGCTGTTTAATCCTTCTGTACAGTAGACAACTCTACACCGGGGTGGGGAGGCAAGTGATGCTAATGAATTCACCCTCAACAAGGGTGTGATTAACCTATTGATTTCTTTCCCCTCACTTCCTTGCCACTTAGAAAATTGCCTCGCATGATTGCATTACTGTATCGCAGCCCGTCGTCGACGCCGACCATCCCAGATTCAAACGCTTCAGATCAGATGCATTTTCCCTTCACGGCCTTCAGCTGTGAAGGTCACCTGTTCTGTCCTCGTTCTAACGTTCCCTTGCTAGCGACGCCTCCGCGTTGCTGTCTCTCCTCTTTTCTTTGATAGTGTCGGTAACCGGTTCTGCTCCTTTGCTTTGTTTCCCCCTCCTCAGGCTGAAGCAGAAGTCTCAGTCGGTGGATATTGCCAGTCAAGGTTTCTCTCCAACTCTGGTGCCAGCCTCGCCCCGCAACAAGGCTGCGCCACCTGTTGCCAAGGCGACCACTGGCCTGGCGGTGCAGGAAAACAACACCACCAACTCCCAGCTGCGCTCTCCTCGATGTGTCGAACTGAAGAGGGGGTACACCATAGGTAAATGACGCTGGGCACTCTGGGGCTGATCTGTTGGTTCTGCAGATTAAAATGTAAAATATTCTATTTTCAACCTGTTTCAGTTTAATTTGACTTTGATGCATTAAGTTGCATCCTGTTTTTAAATCCTGTGCATACACTTTAGTGTACCTCTGAAACCTTACCATGCCACTTTTAAGGCTAGCTCTCCTTTGGTTCCCAGCTCCCAATCAAACTCGTGTCACAAACTCTAATTATAGTTCCCAGATGAGATTTACCCCTGGTATAAATTCTATTTTTGGTGACTGCAGTGACGATGTGGGGGCTAATTGTCTGCTCCGGCTCCGTTTCTGGGTTTCAAGGGTCGGTTGCTACTGGGCGAGTTGAGTACACTTTGGGGAATTGACTTCACACGGCTGATGAAGTGAGCCTGAGTTAATCTAATGGTGAACTGGGGAGTGTAATGGTTCCCAGTTCCATTAATTGACGTGGTTCAGCTAGCAAGTTGCTTAGGTCGAAGTAAGACAGGAGGGAACACAATACATTGTTCTGAAAGTGATCCACTATGTTTAGATTTTTCAGTAATCGCATTTCTGTGATATGACAATCACATCACGAGGCATGTTGATGATGGTGGCTGTTTCTAAAGAAGGCACCACTATCCTACTGGATATTTTCTGATTGAAATGGACCCTTATGTGTAAAGAATAGGTGCAGAACATTAACTTCAACTCATGAGAGTTGGGAGAGACAAGATAATGCACAATATTGTGTATTTTAAGAAAACAAGATGAGGTGATACTCTCACATTGAAATAAATAAAAATTTCTATTATTTGTTTTTGTTTTCACAAATGTAGGCAATTTCACAAATCAAAAACTTTGTTTTTAAGAATTTGTAGTCAGTATAAAATTGTCCTGTTGAGGTTTGAACAAAGTATTTTGAACTTCAGATGAATAAATGCAGTTCAGATTCATCTATCACTTTCTAACGCAGGGCAACACAGAGACAAACAGGACAAACAACCACACACACACACACTCATACCTAAGGAGAATTTAGAGAGACCAATTAACCTGACAGTCATGTTTTTGGACTGTGCGAGGAAGCCGGAGTACCCGGAGAGAACCCACCCATGCACAGGGAGAACATGCAAAATCCATGCAGAAAGACCCCGGGCTGGGAATCGAACCCAGAACCTTCTTGCTGCAAGGCAACAGTGCTACCAACTGTGCCACTGTGCAGCCCAGTTTTCATAAAAAAGTAAAATATTTCTTTATTTCTTTAGAGTTCAAAGCAGATGTCAGCTTTAGCATCATAATGAGCTAATGGTTAGCTTGTCACGGCATTCCTATGATAGTAACGCATTTTCTGGGTATTTTTTGTCACTTTTTATTTTTCTGATGGATCTCCAAAACAGTTTGAAATACACTTTATTTTTCTAAAGCACAAAAGTCCAGAGTGGTGCTGGACTTTCATAAACAGTTGACTGCTGTGTGACGTGTACGTTCTTCTGTGCATGTGGGCCGCTCTGAGGTCGCAAACCATTAGTGCAGAAATCTGTTTGCGGTCTCATTTAATTTGTAGTGTGAACGACTGCGCAAAAAAGACAATTATTCTGATTTCAGTAGAAAATTTAAATTGAGCATCAAGACTTGCTGAGATCGCATTTAGTGCACCAAAGTCACATGCTGACGGCGCTTTGCTACAGAAACTTCATTTCAACCAGATATATTGTGGCATTTTAATTTTGCTGAATCTCTTGCCTAAAGATGTCAGTGCACCCCAACCTGCTACTAAATAAAAAGATAACTGCACTGTGATGGCCGCCTCCATCCTAAAGCAGTTTATCTTTCAGATCATTTTCTGTAGGAGTTCACTGCGAAGTAGGGTTTCACTTCGTGCCTGTGCAGTTAGTCATCTAAATCAGAGCAGCAGCGTTAGAAAGAGAGGGTAATGTCTGGGTGGGTTCAGCCACTTCGAGGACTCAGGAGTTGCATAAAGGTGTTTGTGTGTGTGTGTGTGTGCATGTGTGTGAGAGTCATCATGCATTGACTTGTCTCCTGCCAGTCAGGATTGGATCAGGAATTGATCCGTGGTCGTCTGTATCAGCTCAGTGGGCGATAGTCGATAAAGGAAGTTTGGGGATTAGGTCTCGGCTGCCCAGGTGGACCGACTGTTAATATTTTAGCTGGCTCTTGTCATCTGTGAGCTGTTCAGCAACAACAGAGGACTGCTTTTTAAAAGCACTGAGAGTGGCTATAAGTCAGCCAGTAAATGAAGCGCGTCTTTGACTTATTGTGCTTTTACGGGCTTTTAACAGCAACACAACAAACCGTGCGAGTCTTGAACACTTGAGTCGTAGGAGTTAATTATTGGCCTAGATAAACAGCGGTCGGATCAAGGCCAGCGTTTTCACTCTGACTGCAGAAATAAGGCATCAACACTGCTGCATCGCATAATGAGACATTGATTAGTGAGTTCCCCCAACTCTCCGGTTCCTATCTTGATGGGACGCTGCAAGCGTAGCCCTGTGGCATTTCATGGAGTCAAACCCAGGCCGGGCTGCTCCTACTGGGCTGATCATGCTAATTTATTCTAATAGGATACTAATAATGTAGCCATGCTTGTCTGAAAAGCTTAAAACAGTTCTGTCATTAGAGGCACCCAGCGTCGTCGCAAAAGACATCTTAATGACCTGACAAATGAGACCCCCTCCCCGTCCGGGCGGCGTTTGGGGGTCTTCCTCCATTAAAAGCATGTGTCCTTTGACTTGAGATGAGGAATCGCTGCTTAACAGAATGTCAGCGGTGCAAAAAAGAAGAGGAGTCAAGGACAGTTTTACGTGGTCAGAGCGAAGCAGTTCTTGTTTTATCTCGGAAGATTCACTCCACATCCCTGTTGCTATAGAGAAAGGGGGCGAAACTACCGGGGTCGTAAGGTGAAGGAAAGGACAGAGAAACGATGCTGGAAGAGCTCAACTGGGGAAGAGGAGTCAAACTAGGCAACTGAGATGATAAAACAGGAAGCAATGAGATGAAATGAAAAGATTAAGGAAAAAATGAGGGGCATAGAAGCAAGACGAATTAATTGGAGGGTAAAATAGAGGAAAGAAATTGAAAGCGAAGGGTAAATGAGACACAGTGGAGGAGAAATTAGATAACTGGAAATAAGAAGAGGGGAAGGAAAAGGAGCTGAAAGAAACAAGATGAGAGGAAATTGAAAAGAGAGAGTCTTGTAGGGTAAAGATGGAGACAAATTAAAAATGGCAAAATTATGAAAATCAAAATTTGAAGGATTAGGAGACAGAGGAGAGCAGTGTGAGGAGAAGGGTAATAATTGGGATGTTCAGGTAGAAATAAAGCAGGCAGGCCAAGTGAAAGGAGAAGATCAAACATAAAGAAGGAAGTCGATGTAAAGACATCTAAGAGAGAGACAGGGAAAGACTCTGTGCTGTGATATACGGTACAGGAAAGATGAAGAAACAGGGATACTGGAGGAGAGGGAAGGGAAGCTGGACCCAAAGGAATTAGATGGAAAAGGTTCTGGAGAAAGTGTGACACTTGATGCCAGGTCTCCTCAGACTCCCAGCATTTCAGCCTCTAAGTGCCTTGACCTCGCCTGACCTTTTTACTTCATTATAGCGGTGTTGGCCGATTATCGAGCGCCCTTAAACAGACCATTTCCACAGAATCAACCTCATTTACAAGCTCCAACAGCCAAAAAACACCTGGGAAAAGTGTTTCATAGCCCGGTGCTGGTACTGATTCACACACAGTTCTTTATTTTAAGTCTTTTCAGGTCTTATACAGAACCCATTTGTAGGCATGGGACTGTAGGAGATTCTCACTGTACGATAACCTGAGAGTCAGGACGTCCAAATTTAAGTCAAAGCGAGATTTCATCAGATGTTGACGTTACGTATGGCTGTAATAAGAAGACTAGACTGCAAACTAGCATGGAGAACACATCTCAGAAAAATGCAGCGAGGTTTGGACTTTGAAATTTTCAGAATTTTGTTCCTGTAGTAAGGGACAGACCAGAGGACGGGAGCATTCGCTACTTCAGAACTTACTTGGCAAATGTGTTTCTCTCATCCCTTTATTGTATTAAATCTTTTTTCTTTGGAAAAGCCAAAAGCAATTAAACTTTTTAACCCAATTGAGGAAGTTGTTTCAAATTTTGCTGTTTCCACCAACCTTTTCCAATGTGACACTTAAAGATGAGCGTTGAAAAACGTCGATGGAAACACGGCTAATGCTGCCTTCATAGGATGCAGGAATTGTGCTAGTTTTCACATTGTAGCTTTTTTTTTTTTCTTTTTGCTTTCCGTGGCTGGTTTGTATTTCCAAGTGACCTCCTTGATTTTCCTTTTAAGCGTAGAATATCAGTGTGAGCCATCTTTTAGCCAGCTGGCTACCAGTGGTTAGCTTAAACACATTTTCTCTGACATTAAAAAAAACTCTTTACAGAATTTTTAATGCAGAACCTTTTAAAATCTTGATACATGGTGATTCTGATACTCAGTCCGATCATATCCATATGGCTCCCATTCTATATGCTCTCTGCTCTAATTCCAGCTATGCTAAGGCAGGTTGTGCTTCACCTGAGACGCTTCACCATCCCCCCCATAGGCCTGTTGGTAACAATGGAGAGTCTTGACAGCATGTCAGTGGATCAGTCGGTATCTGCCTCCCTCCCAACCCTCACCCATTTTTTCCTCTTTCTTCTACTACCATTTTTTGTTCCTCTGTGCTTCATCTCTCTGCTATTTCTTGCTCTCTCTCCCATCTTTTTTGAACCCACCCTCCCTTTCTCATTATCGTCTAATGCATTTCCTGCATGTCCGACCGGGAGTGCGGGGGTGGGGGTTTGGTGTGAGGAGATGGCTAATCCGTCACAAGGACAGACTGCTCCAGCAGATCGCTACAAGCTGTGGCACCAACCTTGGCTCCTTTCGCAATGTTACGCTCCCTGTCTGACTGAAATCGTATCAAGTAAAGTATTGATTTTTCTGCAGATGAAAATTTTAGTGGCAGAGCTGCATCGGAGTTGGATGCAAGTACACCAATCACCCGTTAGAGCCTGGGTGGGCCGTCCTATCACAAATAATTTTTTGCTTGGAGTGGGAAAAGTTGTGTTTTTTTGTGTGTATTGTTGGATTATAGACATAAACTGGACTCCTTGCTCTGCTAGCACAGCAGTATGGTCTATATGGAGCCGCTGACACAGGAAATGCTAATAAACGAGAGGGAACAGCACATGCCGGTGAACCGTACGGCCCGTAGCGCGGCTGGCCCGGCTGACTGATTATTCTCCTGTTAGTTATTCATGGGATTTTCTATGCCGGGTTAAAAAGGGGACGTACCGACAAACCTCGCTCAGTTTTAGGAGGGCAGCGACTTTTCCATTAGCAGATATTCAGTAGATTGAAGAAGGTGTCAGGTTGGGTGTTAAATCGCTACCTTGCTACTCCTTTACTTCTGCTTTCTGCAGCTTCTTAAAGGTGTGTTTGTCCTTTAAAACTATTCTCTGTGTCACCCAGCAGCTGTATTTTTGCGTCATGGGAAGGCAGGAAGTGGTCGTTCTCAGGTGGGACATCTCTGTCCGTTAACGAACAGACGGCAGCCGGAGGTGCCAATAACACCCAGCGCCGTTTTTCATATTTGTAGCCATCTTTAAAAGGAGATGAAATGTATTCTCAGCAGGATTCATATTCCAGCTCCTACTTTAATTTTGAACCTTGAATACTCTGAGAAGGGCGAGGGCATTTTATGGGATGGTTTCACTTTGTTCAGACCAGAAAACGTCCTTCCTCTTGTTTTTTTGCTCAAGCTAATTAGAAGCTCTTCTTGAAAATTTCATGCTGAGAAAAATACCAGTAATTACCTATTCAGATGCTTGTTGCGCTGTTGTTGTGAAGTCTTTATTTATTTATTTTTTTGCTGGTCTTTTATTCCGTTATGCTAAAATCTCTTGGGAAGTCCAGGTAAACAGCCTCCTGCTCAGAATAGCACCTAGCTAAAGTATTAATACCCCTTAGTATCACATTTTTCAACCAACTTGAACATATTTTAGCGTTTATATATTGGTGTTTTAAGTAATGGACCAGGTGTCAAACTCGAGGCTCGGGGGCCAAATCCAGCCCGCCATGGCTTTTAATGTGCCCCTCAAGACTTTAGAGGAATGCTTAAATAGAACTAGAACAGATAAAAAGTTAGTTAATTAGAGGCTTAGACTTACTTTATTGTCATTGCACAAAGACACGAACGTAAATTTAGCAGCAAAATGTTGTTGCTTGGCTACCGGAGTACGTAGAAAAAGTACTGAAAAGTGTGACTGTAAATCTGTTCCTGGTCCAGATAATAAAATAAATAAATAAATGAATACATCAATAGATAAATTAAAATCTAGAATAAATATTATACAAATAATAATATTTTGCTAAACATATATAACAATAAAACTAATATTGAACTATTAAGACAGTCAGTAAAGATATTGTACTTAGCATTTTCACACAGTTTAGTCAGAGGATTATTGGCGTTACGCAATCTGATGGCCAATGGGAATTCTGAGTTATGTGCATGTTATTTTATCAATATAATCAAATCTGTTTTGTATCTGTGTACTGCCAAATTACATCAATGTGAAAAGATGTCTCTTAGCATTTAAAAACAAGAAGTACTTATTGAATGCAGAGACCGATAGCTATTAATATTTTAGCAGTTTTTTAATGATAGTGACACACAATGACACAATTTGGTAAGTGGAAAGAACATGTTCCATGGTACAACATGATGCAATTTTTTTTTTTTTTTTTTTACAAATAAAAATCTGAAAAGTGTGGCATGCACATGTAGTAAGCCCCTCTAACCTGAAGGTCAACAAGAAAATGCTTAATTTCAAATTCCCCTTAGAACTCAATAGAATAGAATAGAAATCCCTTTTATTCTCCCATAGTGGGGAAATTCTGGTGCAAGTGTCAGGCAATCTAAGCCCGCAAGTTCACAGAAAAATGCAAATATAAATTTCATATTTACAGAATTTAGGATAACTTACTGTATGATAAGGGCAAAATTATAACACAAAATACGCACTCCGATCCAAAGGCATGTGAAGTAGTGAGTGTAGTGTGTAAGAAAAAAAAGAGAAATGACATGTATGATAAAGTAATAAGAAGGCCAGAGCCACTGTCTGTCTTTGAATGCATCAGATCGTCTAACCAGCTTATCAGAATCTCCAGTCGAGTCATTTAAGAAACCCAAAGGCGGATGCAGTCATCTGACATGAGTCAAGGTTAGCATCCATGTATGTGTGCTTCTTTCTGTGAATAGCTCTGGATTACGGCTTTGTTGCTAATTAGCTCTCATTGACGTGTGGTCTACTCCACATCAGCAGGCCATGCTGAGAGCTCCTTCTGATCCTTCCGACCTCAAAAACTTTCTTAGCAACGGCCCATGTGATACCGAAGACTGATCTTGGTGTCGGTGGACGTTTCAGGAGATATTCTCGGTCTAAGGGGTTTTTATTTTCAAACGGCTCAGCCTGAGCATAGACTGAAATCCAACTGAGACTGGAAGGAAGGAAAACTGATCTTCAGATGCTCTCCGTCCAGTCTGATTGAGCTTTAAATATTTTGCAGACAGATGAACAACTCTTTGTTTGATAGATACCCTCAAAGACCTGCAATTTTTCTATAAATGGTGACTCTTCAAATCAAAAAAGACAGAATGAACATAAATTAATGTCTCACTTTTCCGATTTTACTCATTAAAGCATTCCAAATCACATCCCTTAACTTCGTGACCTACTTTGTTTTGCTCCATCATATAAAACCCTACACTAGTAAAACACTGAGACAAAATGTGAATATAAATGGAAAAGTCACTTCAACTACAACATCAAACACATGATCCACAGGTTTCCATATCTGTTACAATCTGTCCATATTTTAATGCATTAAAACCATCTCAAGTGATCCTTCAAATTTCTTAATAATCTCTCTGATGATCTGTCATTGGTCTGTACTGCATGGTAGTAAATGACATTGCGCATATCTAAGTTTGAAGGTTTAAGCTGCTTATCACTCTAAACACCATTTCTCCTCTCCTTCTCATTAGGAGAGATCAGATTACATATAATTCATTAGCCGGTCTCTCTCACTCTTCCACCGGGGTTTCAGCTGTAGCTCCTACTACAGCAGTGGAGCTTCTTTCATTCTGCTTCAATAGTTCAAATCGCCACGTGTTGTATGGTTTTCATACTTTTATCATTTCCTGTAATGAAAACAGACATTTTGATTAATAGAAAACTGATCATCTAGTAAGCTAAAGGTAGTGAGGTCTGCTTTCTTTCTATTTACTCTGCCTAAGCTGTCACCGGTACATCCAGTGTAGTGGATTATTACCGGCATTTCAATTACAAATGCGTGCAAACCTGTGTCAGTATTCCACTAATATTGAAAATACACATGTTGCAATTGCTGTGTTTTCATTAAATGACAAAACGCAATTAAAATCACACATGAATAAGTTTCTTCAAGCAATACGTCAATAAAAATGTCCAATGCCGTGATCGTCAAACTACTTCCTGTCGTCTTTTTCTTTATGGTTTGCGCCAGTGGCAACATCTGATTGTTGACCACGTTACTCGTGATGCGAAAAAAATCCTTGTGTTCACTCATTCACGTGTCATCCTGTTTTCACCATCAGTCAGTGACGCCGTGTTGAATTTTACAAGACAAAACTGTTTTGCTACTATATTGTAAACCAATCACCCATTTGAGAAACGGATGGACGACTGTTTGGCCCACTATAAATGTGCTATTTATAGTGGCACACTATATATCTCTCCCTCTGCAGAGATTTTCAAAAAATATCTCTGCAGAGATATCCTTGTAAGGCATTTTATTCCTTGTAAATGCCTTACGAAGATTGTAAGGCATTTAATTTTGGATTAGGCAATAAGGTTCTGCAAGTTTATGGGCAATCGGCTTGGGGTACATGGACCAGATTTATTACTATTCTTAATATTGCAGAAATGAATTTTAACAATTCTGAAAAGTAGAACATTGTTTGTCAGCATGTTGAAGGAGCGTGGCCTTGTTTAAGCCTCAGTTAGCTTGGTGTTCTCCTGATTATTGAAGTGTGAAAGAACAACATAATGAGATCCAAAGAACTGCTTAAAGCTTTCAAAAAGAAGGCCAACTGCCTCTATCCTCCGTTTCTTTTTTCTTCTTTCTGTCGAAGCAAGTTCAGTCCAAAAGCAGACTGTAGAAAAATGTTAGAGTGGAACATATTGCAGGCTCCTGCTACGTTTGATGAGAAAACATGCCTACCAATGAGAAAGAGGCTGCATAAATTTAACTTCACTGATTGAAATTCAATTAGGAACCTTCTTTTTCTAAGAACAACAAGCCTATCATAGTATTATTTGGACAACTGGAGCAAAGAACGTTTAATATAGACCACATTCAGCATTCCAGGAAAAGAAGCTCATGTTAGCTGTGAAGCACATTGATGGAAGTGACCTGGTTGGGGATCCTGATCCCTGATGAATCCTAATGTGTATCAAAAGGTTGCTAGAAGAAAATGTGAGACCATCATTTAAACAGAACTGGACCCTACAACATTGTAGTTACCCAAAGCATACCAATACATTTTAATCTCATTGAAATGTTGAGGTAAGATTGACAAAAGTACAGGAACAGGTGGTGGGTAGGGGCAACAATGTGCTACATGATACCAGAGAAAACACTTTCAGTATGTAGCACTCGTCCTCTGGCATATCAGTAAAAAGAGTTCAAACCAGCGTTCCACTGGTTTGAACTCTTTTCCTACAAACAGTATACATTGAAGGCAACCTGCTCATCACTACTGTAGATGCTGCAAAGTTAACTTTGTGAGGGTAAGATGGCGAGGGAACGTGTAGGAAGTATGTGTCCCGTGACCCTTTGATAGCAAACATTAAAACTGAGCAGCTGAACTGCTGAAGGGTTTCCTTTACATTGGTTTTGCTGAACATGTCCAAAACCACACGACTGGAAACCCAGCTGTGAAGACGGAGTGTACGGGAAAAAATGAGAGACCTCAGGCTTGAAATCCACCTCGAACATGAGCAATCGCACTTTAACATCTCCATCCGCAAAATAAAGAGAGATAGCTTAAACAGTGACGGGAGGACGACAGTAAAACGTGAATGAAAGCGGTGGGATAAGAGCGATTGGGCACACTCAGACAGCAGAACCCACGGCCATGCCGCTGTGCTTTTTGCCAGCGGTGCTGCTTGTGTGCGCCGAGATAAGCCCGATCCGTCTTGCCTTGGCAGCGCAGGCTGGTCACGTAGCACCAGAAGGCAGCTTAGCCTCTTTACAAATCCAGAGGAACCTCTTTTTCCTACCCATCCTTCCTCCCACTCAGTCTTTCTGTCTCACTACTGCCTTTGTGGAGATCTGAGGCTCTTCAGTCGTTCTGCTTCTCTCAGTGTTTGACTCTTGTCTGTTGGCTCACCAGACCAGCATTACCTTGTTCTTGTTGAGGTACAACCTGATTGGGGATGCTAGGTACGGCTAGTCAGATTGTGCTCAGTTCTTCTTTTTCCCCCCTCTCTCCTGTTATGTTTTGTAAACTAAAGAGTTTTTCTTGTCTGGACAAGCAAGTCAAGAGTAACCTAACTGATTATCTTATTTTTCAGTCCTTCTGAGTCTTATCTGAATTCAGCTCTTAGCTGAATAACTAAAGTGGCCTGAAATGTATCGTCTCTCATGCAGAGTTCTTCTGTTTCTGTTCTTTCGTCCTGCTTAGATGTTTCAGCTCAAACTGATTTTAATATCAGACAAAGTTGATTCAAGATTGTAGTTTTAAATTGACGAATTGATGCGTTAATAGAAAATGACTGTCCAAACCAAGCTGAATTAGAATGAATTATTTGCCCGCTCAAGATAATACCTACTTGTTACACCTTGAGATTACCAACCAGTGGTTGAACATTCTTCTTAAGGAGTTTTGGTAAAGAGCAGATTTCATGTTCTTGTTAGTGGAGCAAGTCCTTAAACACCAAGTGGTAACACACTAATTTGCTTGCCATATGGAGAGCGTTGAACATCAGGCAACTCAATATACAGTATGCAACAGCAACAATAGTTGAACATTATTTTACTGTATTTTGTGTCACAAGCCTGTGTGACATCTATGTGTACAAGCTTGACGTTTCACTTATACAAATTTCGCCGATCGTTTGGCTGGAGGAGGGGCGATCGACCGCACAAGTCCCATAGGAAATAAATTGAGAGGAAGTGACGTCGCCTCCCGTGTGTTGATGGTGTTGGTTTATGCCAGATGTGACGGGACACACACCTCCCAAATTGTTCCATTTCATTTTTTTTATTTTGTCAATCCACCTTAAACCAATGCGAAGCAAGCCTGTACGTCGTTTTTGGTCAGCAGAGGTTTTGTAAATCTCCCATGGATGACGTCTTTGCTCTGCCTCTCAATTTAATTTTTTGATCATGAACTTTGACCTTGACTGTAGCGGCGTTGCAGTTGTTTAGATGCCCCTGGTTCTTTTGTGACCATCTGGATAAATTGTCCATTTGCTCTTGGAGTAATCTCGGTAGACCAGCCACTCCAAGGAAGTTTCACCATGTGCTGCTCATTTTGGCTCTCATTGGGGTTCACTTTAGTCCCAGAAGCTTTAGAAAAGGCCTTTTGAAACGCTTTCTATACAGATTGATTTTGCTTACTTTGTTTTGCTTTTCATCTCTTCCTGTACTTCTGTAGATCGGGACAAAGTTAATGGAGTTAATAACATAATTCATGATTCAGCAAAAACATCCAATAATACCGTTCATAAGGCCAGGTTTGTTTCATTATTAGAAAACTGTACTTTGTGTTTACAGCGGGTTATCGCTGATTTTGCTTGATGATCTTAAATATTAAACTGTGGCAAACAGTTTAATATTTGAACTGTTTGAAATGAAAATGCGTAAGGGTCGCAAATACCTTTTCTGCAGCATTGTAGTTCATGTTGACTTACTGATACTATGTAAACATGAAAGCTGATCAGGTCATGACTGTTTCAGATTTGTATTTAAAAGAAAGACTTTCTCAGCACACGTTTGTTTTTCTATGCGAGCTCCAAGGTTTCAGTCAGTTTGGGTAAAATTTGTACAAAAACCTCCAGAGTTAATCCAGAGAAAGCTCTGCTGCTGCCTGAGGTGCCACAGTTTATTCTGCCTGTTGATAAGAAAAGCCTGACAACAATGTGCCTCCAGGGCTGCATGATTCTGGGGAAAAAAAACAAAAAACACTCAAATCTCAACGTCGTTGCAAACCCTAATTGGGATATCTGATACATCTGGGGTATTATTATGCCCTGGAAACAACAGAGAGCTCATTTGCTTCATTCAGGTGGATCTCGCGTTAGCCGCCTGCGGTGTAAAGTGCGACAGAGGTGCGTCCTGGTGCCCATGAGTCACAGACAGGAAGGTCAGCGTACCGGCCCTGTGAGGGCTGGCAGCCATTACCACAAAGGTTAATAGTATGCTTTAACTGTTTCTCGCCGGCAGTGGAGAGGATTTGATGCTAACGTGGTTACAGGCAGAGAATGTCACCTCTGTTTTACCCGGTTTTGACTTTTTACTCCTCGCTTATTATTCTCCACTCTCGCCCGGACCGGACCGGCGCTGGAATTAATCACTGCCATCTAGGACTTTCCTTTTTATGACGGCGGCTGATAACACGACGAATAAAGGTGATTCAGAAAGAAACGGCGTGACTTCAGAGGGCTTTTTACTTCGACTTTATACACGTTTGGTTTTACTGTGAGCTTGTTTGAAAGAGTTGCTTAATGAAGTGAGCTCATTTTACTGCAATGGAACTCAACCGAGAGACGATTTAAGAACAGGTTTTGACTCTGGCTCTATTTCTTTAAGGGCATTTTCACACTTATAGTGCATATACTTTGGTATGAATCAGTTGATGAGGTTTAACTTGCTTCCTTTGTGTTTGATTCGGTTTCTTTTCAAGCGGAGAAAACTCCAGAGGAATCCAAACATGTCACTACGAACCACACTGGAGCATTCAGGCTGTTTATTGGTCAGGTGTGTCTGGTGAAGGAGTTCCAAATATTAATACAGGAAGTAGAAGTTGTGTTTTGAGCTGATGTAAAGGTTACAAATGATTTTAAGCACCTCAGGTGTGATGACACCCCAACACTAACCAATTTGAATCCAAAAGAAATTCCATCAGTAAATTAAGTTACTTTGGCTTGCAAAAGTATTCACACCCCTTGAACTTTTCCATATTTTGTCGCATTACAAACACAACCGTAAGTATATTTCATTAGAATTTGATGTGAAAGACCAGCACAAAGTGGTATACAATTGTGACGTAGAAAGAAAGTTATACACGATTCAAACATTTGGAAAACTGAAAAGTTCCTAAATGTTTGAGATAAATGGCCATTTATCTCA
Source organism: Brachyrhaphis terrabensis (assembly GCA_903067065.1). Lineage (NCBI taxonomy): Eukaryota > Metazoa > Chordata > Actinopteri > Cyprinodontiformes > Poeciliidae > Brachyrhaphis > Brachyrhaphis terrabensis. The sequence continues at coordinate 18,800 of CAEGAG010002341.1, read as the reverse complement.
ATGATGTGCATGTAAATGTGATGTTTTGTTTTTTTTTAAATACACAATATGTTTAAGACTATTTAGGGAAATTCTAATGGACTGATCATAGCTTTGATTTGCCTAAAGCAATTTGAGCTGATTCTCATTTCTTTTTAGGAACTGTAATCAACAGCTTTAAAAAATATTGGTTTTTTTCAGCCTTCTTGCTGCTGTAAATTATTGTTTCTAGTATGAGCAGCAACATCCCATTGCATGTCTGAGAGAACAGACTCTATAAGAGTTATATTGTTTTAAAGCAAAGATTTGCTGTGGACATTTCAGTCGGTACTTCACTTTAGAGATTAGCTCTGTTAGCATGTTTTGCTAACTGTAATCAGCTGTCTATATATTCCCTGCTTTGAGTCAGATATTTTCAAAAACCTGTCAACATTTCCGAACCCAGCATGTTCTCTGGATGTTCATTTTTACACAAACCTGACCGCACATACGTTGACTGACTTTGGTTGGACCACACTGGGCCATTAAGTGGTCAACAGTGATTGCTGATAGCACAACCTGTCAGAGGTAAAAAGGTTTCTCTCACCAACCAGGGCAGATTCCGGTGACGTGCAGACGTTGTTGCTGGGCAGAGATGCCCAGCAACAACAGCACTCACAGATTACAGGAGAGCGACAAGCAGAGTGTTTGCTCCGGATGTTTTATGCATTCAGGATGCAGGCGTTTGTAGTAGCGGTCTCTCATCCTCTGGCGATCTCACTGGACAGTAGATCAGTATCACATTAGCTTTTTGTATTTTTCTGACTTTTTTCCCCATTCGTAAAATGTCCTCAGAGACGGAACAGTTCAGAGGATTTTCAGTGACGTTTGAATTTTTTGTCTTTACAAAAGCAGGACTTCCAGTCCGCTTTACCTTCACTGATGCCAAGGGCAGCAAATGCAGATTTTTCTCCACCGTGTATTATTCTGTCATGCGTATGAGTCGACGCTGTGCAGATCTAAATCATTGCACTGAGTCACAGCTTGGCCTGAAGCAAAAACGCCACAGAGATTTGTAGCAACCAAGGCCACTGTTTGTTTGGTTTTTTCTTTTTTCTTCTTCCTTTTCCAATCTTTAGACAGCTATAAAAGCATAAATGTTTCCTTCTGTTGTGCAAAAAAAAAAGAAAGAAAGAAAAAAGCCACTGTGGGGGGAAATCAGCTGAATTTACTGCAGCTCTGCTGTAAAAAGATCTGTGCCTCGGATTTATTGGCCTGCCGGTGTAATTATGTTGACCGGGAGTCTCTTGGTGGCCCTCCTCTCGTTGGGCTCAATTTATAAATGCCACTGAGCCAGTAATCCCACCGTTTTCCCCACTTAGTTTGGAAAATGCTGCAGCCATCCTGTGCCTGGGATTGATTACATATTGCTCAAATGAAGAGTAAGCAGTTTTCCGCTGTCGATTGCTTAGACCGGACCCTGCTATTGATTTATTCCACAGCAGAGGGAAAATAAGATCTGCCACTTCGCATAACTGTTGATTTTTGTCTCTCTCTAGCTGAATTTATAGACATAAAACAGGTCTGTTTTGGGATTTTTTTAATATACTTATTGGGAAATAGAAAAAGCTCTCTTTAGGTGACGAAAGCCAGTGTAAAGCATTATTTAAGAAGTAGAAAAACGACAAAGCAGGTATGAAATACCACTTCCAGAAATTGTGAGAGCAGAATGCCATTAGTGGCAATAGTCTGGCGCTTTACATGATCAATAACAACATTGATTCCCCAGTGATGCCAGACTTATGACCTAATAAAGCATGTGGTATTTTTGTATACCACATGCAGGAGAAACACAAAATGGTTTAACAATCTTTAGTAAAATATTACTGCGTAGTTTTGCTCGATTCTCATTTCCCTTTTAGTGCTCATCTGGGATTTCTCCCATTGCGTTGGATTTCGCCGGTTGAATTTCAACTAGCCCAATCAGCAGACAGGGTTTTGAATGATGCCTATGTAGGGTTGTAGTTTGGCAATGGCAGCGGAGCAATCAGTCCATGTTGGCTGTGATTCCCAATATAGAGCAATTAAAGTCAACGCAAGAAGAATGTTTGTTTTCTTTGGGGGTTTTTTGTTGGCAACATGAATACTTTTGAGGATGTGTTGAGGAATTATGCACATTTGTACAATTCTTCACAATATACCTACACAGACTTTCACCGCCACATCACCATACCATTGGGAGAAGACCCCAGGACAAACCCAGAACCTTACCCCTGTTACTCTACTAAGATTTATTTTAGATGTGTGACTTATTATCTAATCAAAAATACTAGGGATGCACCATATTTCTGCATCAACAATGATATTGGCCGATGTTAGATGTTAGTCTTTTTTTTTTACTTATTGGTATAGGTACGGTCGCTTTTGAAGGGTCAGAAGTGGAAATATATATGATAGGTATAACATCAGTAAATATCGTTTGTCAACATTATTGGTATCGGATATTGGCCCAAATTTTAATATCAGTGCATCCCTAAGACATATAAATTAAGACAAACTCAATTCTGTTTGTTACATTTATGTGAGCAACCAACTAATTCCTATCCTCACGGAGACATAATTCTTTGAGTGCTTTTTATTTAGATTTTTTGTGTTTTCCATTCACTGTCCTTGCAGCCTAATCAGTGACGATAATGACAGCCGACAGGGTAGCTGGATCCGGTCCAGAACGGTTGGAGTTGAGGACAATTCCACCTCGATTAAAGTTTATCCACATCCACCTTGACCCCTGCTCTTCACCTCTTCGCATCCTTACCTCCTTCACCCTTCAGCTTTTAATTCCACAACACCAATAATGTCGTATTTTTAGGCTTTCCAGGGCCACATTTGCTTTGCAGCTGTTTATCCAGGAGAAAGAGTAGCTGGAGGATAAGATTTGGATTTTCAGCGCTCCGCTCCATCCTCTCCACATGGCCCATGTGGAGAGGATGATTAGAATAATCACCGTATGGAAGAACTATGGAAGGCAGTCTGATAGTGAACCTTTGCACGTGCTTTTCGTTCTCTGCAAAGGCGAAACGAGGTAATCTTAGAAGAACCACCGGCTTCTAAAGGAAACCCTGCTTAAAATGCTTCCCCTCACTCAAAAATTCAATTAGAGTTTACTTTCATGAGGGTTATTTAGGACAAGTGCATTGAATATGTTTATTGCAGATGTCTCATCTAGAAAGCATTTATGCTTTCAATTTGCGGCACTTTGTAGCAATTATTATAGAGCTTTTTGGAGCAACCCAAAACAGCATTGATTTAAAGAGACAACACATTAATCACACAAGGCAGTGTTTGCCAGGGTTATGGCCGCCTGCTTCTGTTGCCATTTCTTTCCGATCCCTCACACTGTCAGCGTCGGTCTGTTCAGACATTTTAAAGCAAAGGCTGTTGGGCATTTCTGTGCCATGTTGGTTTGACTGAAGCTTGACGTGACGCCGTCTTTCCCCGGGTGTGACGCCCCGACGTATTGTCCTCACAGGAGGGTAAATGCTAAGATACTCTCCCTGAACTAACCTCCAAAAAATATAGATATATTGTTTTCTTTTCCAATAAATGTTGATTTTAGGTTGTCCTGTTCCCTATTAAACAACTGTAGATTTGGGATTAGGAATACTCTTAATAGTTTATTTGATATTTCTTTTTCAGAACATTTTTGTCTGTGTTGTACAACAGGACAAAATGTGGGGAAAAAGTTTGTATTACTGCTGGTGTACCTCAGGGTTCTGCTTTTTAGTCTTTATATTATGGCTTTCCAGTAATGATAATTCTCAGATTCATGTAGATGAAACCTTTGGATATTTACAAGCAGCAACAAAACAATAGCATGCAGAAAACCTGTCAAGCTCTCTACCTGGCATTTTAATGTTGGTCAAACCTTATTCAGACTCTTTTTGACGTCTGTAGAGATCCAGATTTAGATGTTACAAGGCAGGGAAACACTATTAGTACTATAGGGTTTTAACTAAATATAATTAATTATCTCAGGATTTACTACTTAGATATTGTAGTAGTGGATAACATTTGCATGATTTGGCCTCTCCTACTCCAAATACCTTTGTTAAACTCACCAGGAGAGGCTGTAGCTGGATTTCCATTGATGTTATAATTGCGCAGTTTGACATTTTGAAATTTGCTTGATGGAAACACGCCATTTTCAATAAAACGTTTTGACAGTAGGATTAGGTGGGGTTTTTTTGTTTGTTTGTTGTGGGTTTTTTTTCCTTATGGAAATTGGTTTATTTAGCAAAGCTTCAATGAAAACACTTTTTTCGCATCATGCGAGTCACGTGGTCCACAACCAGATGTTGCCACTGGCGCAAACCACGGAGAAGAAGAGGAAGACGTTCTTTGAATCCACAAAAGAGAGGTTGGTAGCTAACCAAATAAAACAGCTGAAAATTGGAGACAATGACTTATGATTTAGATTTAGCTTACATTTCTATTCTATACAAGTAACCACATGGCTATACAAAACCTTTTGTTTTTATATCCACAGATGCGACATGCAAGTTGAGTATGTTTCAATAATAGACTGAATATTATCAATGAGTCCCTCTCTACACAGTTAATTACATCTTCACTGGTTTCTAATTGTCTCTAGCCGCTTCTTACCCGAAAGGTTGGATCCATTTAACCACGGAGACATTCGCCTCAAACGATGCGATATGTCTGCCGCTCGTTATTTAGCCAGCGATGTATCCATCCAGCGCGTCTCCTGGGGGTGGGGAGGCTAGGGATTCATTATCCAGCTTAGCGTACTTATGGAGGGAGCGATGTCAGGTGATGGATGAAAAGTGTCTGAGTTGAGGACAGCTTTACGGCAGCCATGGTGTGGGTGGGGCCCCCAAAACCCCCGTTTTGCATCGTTCTTGAATTTAAGACGTCTGTCTGGCCCTTGAGTTTCGCTCCCTCTGCGCGTTGGGGTTTCTGGGTGCCGTCTAATTGCTGTCTGGGGCCACCTTTTGACGTTTTGTTGAAGGCAGGTGATTTATGGCAGGTTTTTTTTTAAGGTAATGATGAAATATACGACTGTGTCTGAGTTTAAAGGAAGGTAATTAACTCCTGTGGAGAGGTTCAGCTCAGATAAGCTAGTGGACGGTGACATAATAGCGTGTTGGCTTTGTTTATATGCATGGCAGTGCCTGTGTTGTAGCTTCCTCTTTCTGTCTCCCCCATCAGGTTTATTGTGGACTTAACCTTCAGCTCTCGGCTTGGCTTTATTATTTTAATAAATTACTGTGCATTGAAGGGAGCAGCGGTGCATGTCTGATGCATGTCCCTTCTCCTTCCCTTCCTCCCTCACCCCTCCCTCGTCCAGCGTTCGCCTCCTTTCCCCTTGTATGCTTCTTGCGCCTATAATTAAGTGTCTTCTGGAAGCCGTCGTGCATCTCATCATACGTGGCTCTCTCGCAAGGGCCCAACATGAAGTGCATGCACAAAGGCAGAAAGAGCGACTGACTGATGCGTTCCTCCGGGTAAGCCGGCGGTCATCCGTCGCTGAGGCCGCCCAGGCTCTCGCTGAGCCTTCAGACGGCGATGCCGCCCACAGAGGATGAATGACCCTGAGCGGGGGCAGCGGACGAGGCGCTGAAAGATGGCCACCGCTCTGGCGCCACTGCTCATCGATCACCGCTCGCCACCCTGCAGAAGTGTCCTGAGAGGGAAAAGCCAGGCAATAACGTCGGGTTGAAATGTGGCGGCGGCGAGTCGGTGTCCGGCCGGACGATGACCCACCACCACCACCTCCGCCGTCGCATTTCCTACCGCTGATAAAAGCATTAGGCTGAAATAGGGAGGCTTATCTCCACACTCTGACATCAGGTCTGAACAGGAATGTGACTTTCAAACAGCCAGCCTGTTCAGCCCTTACTATGTATTTCATTGTTTAAAATGAAATACATAGTAGGGATAGTTGGAAAGTGGAAAAGGTAAAGAGACTTGGATCTCTTTATTTTTTACAAATAAATTCATGAAATCTTTTCAATTCTTTCAGCTCCCCTGAGTCAGTACTCTGTAGAACCACTACTTACTGCCATTTCACCAGCTACTCTTCTGGGAAATGTCTCCATCTTTTCACTTCAACAGGCTGACGTGTTTATTCCATTTCACTTTGTGAAATAGCTCAATGTCAGTCAGTTTTACATCCTTTTCTATACGTTCCCAACTGGGCTTGTTAGAGGTGCGAACTCGTCCACAAATGCGCTAATAGCACAGCTAGTGTTTAGCATTTATGAAAACGTTTAGCACTCTTAGCTTCGCCTAGCTTAATGTTTCTTTATCAATTCTAAAGCCCTGACTTAGTTGGCTGTTTTGTGAACTCAGTTGAATAAAGTTTGACGTCTGTGTTGAACTTTTGCTTATTGACTGCTAAGAATTCCTCAGGTAGTTTGACGTTTATATTACTTTGAAGTGGGTGAAGACTCTTCATGAAACAGTTCCATTTTCTCACCTCACGTTCTCCACCCATGATGCGGCACATTACATTCTGGACCCAGAATGCATCACTGTCAAACAGTAAATGTTCAAAATAATTTTTTGTCCTGTAGGCTTTCCATATGAAGCCTGTGGTCAGTTAGGCAAAATTAAGGTTCATGTACTGTGTTGTAACATGTTATATTATTGACAACATGGTTAAAGTTAGCGCTTTAGCATTAGCTTCTGCTAAATAACCATGCTGATGTAGTAATAGACCGATGGAGCAGAACTAATGTTTATGATTAATACTTAAGGGTTAGTGCGACTAGGCCACGTCCGAAATTTGTTTGATTTAAACTATTTAACTTCAGTATTGTCTCCTTGGCTCCAGACTTTCCCAGCCTCTAACAGTTTTTATTTCAAGATGTGCATCCATATTGTCAACTCTGACAAGCTTTCCTTTTCCCTAAAGAAAAGTACTGTCACAGAATGATTCTGCCACCACCATGTTTTACAATGTTTTTTTACGGATCCTCTGAAGTGTTAGTTTTTTCTTGCCAATCATCCACTTTGACATGTAAGTCAGAAATATGCATTTATGAACAATCTTCTAAACCTTTCTTCGTATTAGTGATTGAAAATCAAGGCGGTTGGGTTTACATGATTTATCATCCTTTCTCTTTCTGTCCATTTGTCCTTTTATCTCTATACTGTTCCCATTTTATTGTGTTGTACCTAAGCAGATTGGGATTAAACCAGGGACTGTAGACCTGGTTGAACCAGTTCTGTCCCTTCTGTCATAACAAATGGGTTACCAGGAAGCACCTGTGGGTTTGACTCACTTTACTCCATGTGCTCCTTCATCTCCCAGTCATACAGAGATGCTAAGCAGTTAAATCTGAATGCATAATGTGAAATGAACTCTCAATCTGGCTTGTTTGGTTTCATTATTGTGTTACCATTATAAGGTGGGATGTAGGCCAGACTCAATATGTCTGGCCTTCCTCAAAAAATTAGGAAACAGATTTTCTTTTGTTGAATGGTGGATAATTAAATGGGGGAAAACACAAACATACAGCCTGTTGTTAATACCACATGCTTTCTAGAGAAAATATCATGAATGATTTGATCATTTTCCCCCTCCAGTACAGAAAGTAATCCCATAGAAGCAAAAACCACTTGAAAAAAGGTAACTTTGTCCTGAAAAACCTGGACTCTCTACTGAGTTATGTCTGATAATAATTCTGACATAATAAAAATATTTATTGTGGTCACAAGGGTTAGTACTGTAGATGTCATCTTCTGCAGAAGTGCTAAGACATTTCTTCTAGCATGTTTATTTTACTTTAAGAATTGCCCAATGTTAAGATTGTACTTTTGACTCGCAAAGTACATTCCTACCTCAAATGCTCCTTTGCTCGTCCTTGTCTGTACGCTTTCACTGGAAGCCCAGGCTAATGGATGATTTTATGATCAGCCGTCATGTTGGGGTTATGACTCACGGGCCAAACGGCCTCACTGCTGCTCACAAAAGCGCTAAAATGGAAGATGGTGCAAGTTCAATGTGTTTTTCTAGCGAAATAACGACTGGATGAAGCAAGTCAGTCAGATATCCTCACAGAAAAACGAAGCGGCCCTATTTTTCTCCAGACGATTTAGTGAGTCAGCTTGGCATCGTTGTGGTCTTCACAGACACGGCAGCCCTGTTGATTCACGTCGCCCCACTCATGAATATTTGGATGCCGCTGCCAGTGCGGAAAAACATGCTCATCTGTTGTAGCGCTTGACAGGCTTTGGAGAGGTGAAATCTGAGAGAGGGTGGGATTTTTCTGACAAGGGCTGTTTAACACCTGTGATTGCTGCCATTGTGCGGATGCCTCCGCCTGATTCCTCCTGGCGGCAGACTCTCTTTATTGGTCGTCATCTCGTACGAGCCGCGGCATAATGGAGCAGAACAGCAGTGAAATTCCGAACAATGTATGTTGGGTGTTTACGCTCCGGCTCCACAGACGGCTTCAAGAGATGCCATCCGATATTCATCACGACGGCAATGACTAGCCGAAGCCGTCGCGGCATTCCTCCATAAAGCCCCCTAAACAGAACACAGACTGAAAGGCTCGCTTGTGTTAGCCAGCAGGTACATTTGCGCTGCATGACTGAACTCTGCTGCGTTTATGTGCCGGTTATTTCAGCTGTAAACGGCAGATTGGGATTGTGCGAGAACTTGTCCCTGCATTTGTTTGCATGTTAATGTAGCCATTCATGTGCCATGCTTATGTAACCGTCTCTGTTAACTTGGATTAGCTTTCATTCCCTAATCTCTCCCTTTGACAGATGATAATGTCTGGTGTAGAGCTCTTCTAAGGCACGTGGCAAACTCAAAGTTAGCTTTTCATGCGGCCCTCTAGACTCCAGATGCCAAATTACATTGATCTTTTTTTTTTCTTTGCAATAGCCTACTGCGATTGTTCAAATTCACGCAAAATATTTCACAAAAATAGTAAAAAAAAACCTTTACTATTGTTTACTATTTTATTGATGTTTAAAGTTATTGACTTTAAGTAACTGGCTCCCACCTGCGGGTGGCAGTATTTCTTACTTTTACAACACTTTTGACTCTTCTTCACGGGACCCCAATATGGTGAGTAACAACGCGTCACATTTAGCATCATAAGAGCAAATATTGCAAAATTCCTTGCAAGTATTTCTAAGTTAGCACCACAAAATCTGTGACTTTATTGCAAAAAAATCATATAAACAATTGTGAAATTCTTTAGGGACTGATAACTGTGATGTTATCAGCGGTGCCAGCTACTTATTAATGTTTTATCGGTTTTAACAATATATCCTGCCACAACTGGCTCTTGAGAGCTTTCATGATCTTTCTTTGGCCCAAACTGAAAATGAGTTTGACACCCCCGCTCTAAGGCTTACGTAATTATTTTTGGCCCATGAGATAATTTCACGTCTATTTCGAGAGATTTGACTTTTTTTTTTTTTTTTTTTTTTACTTTTATCAGATAAATGCCACAAATGTTTTACATTTAACTTCAGATGTGCCTACAGTGTTAAACGTTGCTTGTTTCCAAGTGAAAAAGTTTTACCGTCAGATCTGAAAAGAAGGAATAATTTTCTAAATCGTTGACATTTTCTCAATGAAAATTCCAACTTTGTCCATTTTTAAAAACTTGGATCCTAGATTATTTTTAAAACTGTCACCCGAACATGATCTTTTTTGTGATTCCCAAATTACAACACGACTGTACAACAACTCATTTGAGCTCTTTTGTTTTCACAAAACCAATTTCACATGGCACGCCTCTTCTCAGATATACAACTACACTCTGCTAGCCTCATTCAAAAAATAAATTGTGTAGATTTTGCTCCAGAATTGGCCACAAGGCGAATTGCAAAGGGCGTTTATCCAATTGAATCTATAACAGCTTGGCATGAATCGGTTCCTGGAATCAAGATATAAAAAAAAAAAAAAAGTCCATAAAAGAGCTAATCGTTTTTTCAAACACAAACATCCAAAAGCAAAAACATTTTTACTTCCCAATTTGCAGCTAAGTGAGCCAGAAACAAAGTGACAGAGGTGGGTATTAGTTGTTTTTTTTTTTTTAGGGGGTGTGGGGGGTTCTACGTTAGCGAGATGTAGGTCGCTTCAAACTCAAAATGAAATCAACATTAGAAGTTAAGTGCAATAATTCTTTGTTTAGCACTGCATCTGAAACTGATCTGGATGGAAAATTAATAAGAACGGTGATGATATAAATTATGAATGCAGTGTAAACGCTGGCAGAAATAATGCTGCATTTCTAAAAGATTTATTTATTTATTAACAAATAAATAAATAAAATCACACTGCGAGGACCAACCTGCCTCTCACAAATAATTTATGGCGATTCAGAGAGACATAACACCACAATGAGTGCTGGTTAGCTGCTTTGCTCCAGAGTCTCTTTTAATTACCTCTTAAAAACAAGGAAATCGCACATCAAACACGCCGGCTTAAAGTAGAACAAAGTCACTCGTGTAATTTCCATGCAGTGATGCTCATGTAGTTGGACGAGCACATGGGGAATTCTTTCATTTTTCCTCTTTGGTCACAGCACAGCTTAATTAGAGGGTGAAGGTGTTCTTACAGGAAGTAGTTCCAGACTGAGGAACTCGAGGATGACTTGATGACAGCTTCGGGGCGGCCGTGCAGCCGCGCGGTATATCACCGGGTCTGTTGGCGTTGCATTGAGCCCATCAGGGACTCAGCTTGACGCGATGCCAGGCGGTCAGGAAGGAAGAGTTAGTTAGATCAGATCCTCCTGGAAGCTTATCAATCAGGGTCCAAGCTGCTGGCGTTAGCATTCAGTTAAAGGTTTTATTATTGATGTTTAAAGTTATTGCAAAAAAAAATCACTCATGCCCCTTTGAGCTATTTTTTTTGTTTTGTTTTGTTTTATCACATCATAATCATAAATTTCATGGTGTTTTATTGCAGTTTTTTTTGCAATTAGCCAACATAAAGTAGAGCATCATTTTGACATGGAAGTAAATTGATACATGTTTTTAATAGGGGTGGGCATTTTATTGTTCATCATTTATAGTGATCAATTTTTTGTCATGATTAGAATAAATGTTTAAAATGATTATTTTTAGATGCTCTATGTATTCAGCTAAAGTTTTTAATAACTGTCTTTATTTAGAATAGAATAGAATAGAATAGAATAGAAAGTGTTCTATTCGACTCTTATGTTCAAAATTAGGGTTGACCTATTCATGTTTATTGAATAATAGGAACATTTTTAAATGAACAAATTCTAAGTGAAAATGGTCTCCATCTTTAGAAGCAGAAACAAAGCAGGCAAAGGTCAGATCAGGGTCTACGGTGCCCTAGATGGCCAGCAGATGGCGCACATTTCTTGTTGTACATATACCACCATCATCATACAAGTTCAGTGCTGGCATCTGTGGTTGCAGCTTCATCTGGGCAACCACAAAAGCAACAAATGACTTGCTGGTGTTATTCCTGGAAGAAAAACAAAAACTGCTCCCACATTCCTACATTTTGTAAGTTACTGACTGCATGAATAGTGCTGGATCCGATTTCCTCGTGATATTTGAAACATTTCAGAGGTTTCTTTTGCAGCGCCGGCAGGATGAATAATGTACTTGAGGATTCCAAGTTCATTCTCTGAGCCTGCTGCCCAATTATCACAACTTTCTTCTGTCCATCACCGTTTTGCTGTCCAGTCTTCATTTCAACTCTCTCCGCTTCCCTCCTACTGCACCAACAGACGTCTCTCTGGCCTTGGGCTTAACCGGTTCCTCTGTGGTTCTCCGAATACTTGACCTATTAAGTCACCTTAACATGTACGACTCAAAAAGATCTGAATGTCTTAAAAAGATTTCTTTTCAGCAAGTGAAACTTAGACTTTAGACACATTCGTTAGCTATAAAGCGAAAATGTCATGCTTTTATTCCTTGTAATTTTAATGATCATGTTTTAGATGTAATAAAAATGCACAATTATTATTCTACTTTTATTAGCTGCACATAAATGCTCTAGAGCTGGTGGTTGTGGTTCAATAAAATGCCAGTTTGCCGAATGCAGTCCTGTCTTTCTGCGTTCTGCCCTCACGCTTGTAGACAGTTAAACCTCTAATCGTTGCATGCCGACATGATTTCACATCAAGAGACATAAACAGAGCAGACCCTCCAGCTTATTATGAATCCAATAAAATCACGGCATTGCCGTTGTTAAACTGCTTGTAATGTTTAAATCTGAATCCATATGCTAGGTTTATAGTAATGTACTTTGTGTGCTGCAAACTGCTGTACAAACAGAATAATGGCAACATAATTAAAGCTATTAGCAAGACTTTTTCTGTGAGATCAATCAAACTCACTTTGGACAGTTTCTAACCTATAGAACAACATGCCATAATAGTTGTTGTTTTTTCCAGATTTGTTTGGATATTTTGTTATAAATTGTTTATTCCGCTACCCTCCTGAAAATAATCACCCAACCAGAGAGCAGCTGATGTCATCATATAAGGCAGATAAACGCCTGAGCTTCATGTGAAAAGACGGCCTGAATGTCCTAAAAACTTCATTTCTGAAAAAATGATTTCAAGCAAAGTTATAAAATCCTTATAGCCTGGTCAGTGCTTTATGTTAATATTATTTTTCAAATTCTATCAATACTTCCTGCAGAAATCACCCACTCCTACTTCCTGGATCGCCCGGCAGACAAGCTGCACCTTTGATAAGGTCCTTTAATAAGTGCGACATAAAATAACTATTTAAAATCAGAATGTCGCCATATGTGGTCATATATGAAGACTTTAAAATGTACTATACAGACTATTACCATCACTATCCATCTGTATCAAGAGGAAAAATAAGGAAGACTATTTATTTGTAGATCTTAGGATGGCTAAAACTGCGTATCAATGCATAATAAGGTCAACTTGGTGTTAAAACAGCCGTTTAAAGGATTTTTAAAGTGTTCTCATATTTCAGCTATTGGCCAAATCATTATGAATGAGTTATAATCTTTATCAGATTATGTCAAATGTTTCTCATTCACCATAGCTTGAGCTTGGTAAATTGAGCCTCTCGTGACGTCATCGACTCAAATACAATGCAGTTTGCTGTTGTGGTTTCTCTTTCCCCATTCATGTATAAAAAATATTTATTCTATTTCTACAATAAGGAAATGCAGACTCCAGCATATGTGAATGCTGAGATTTAAATTCTTCAGAGATGTCCACAAGAGTTAAATTACTCAAAGTTTTAATATTAACATAAAGTTTTCCTCTCCGATGAAGGGATTCCGCTGATAGGCTGACTGACGGGATCCTCTCTGACACTCGGGGCTTTAAAAAGTTGCCACGGATGTGAAGCAGTTCCTGTTTTGGAGCGCAGGGCGCCGAGTGCCTCCCAACACCACGGGTTTGAACCTGTGACTTGTTGTCGGCGCTGGTTTTATGGGATGTCGGCGCTGGCTTGAAAGCTCATTTGAAAGCCTTCGCTGTTTCGGCTAAAAACCAGCTGCGGTTCAGGGCTGTAATGGACTTCATAGTTTCCATCACGGGCAGCGGTGCCAGAGTTGTCAGAGACGCCATTTCTCAGAGACTGTGGCCGGGACACGGACAGGAGACAGTCCCGGGTCAGCTGCACGGTGCTGGGGCAGCACTGGAGGACAGACACACCCTCCAACACAAAACAGGTCGGTTCATGGTGTGGAGCTATGCTAGTTGACAGCCGGGGAGAAACGTTGTTTCCTTGAAACTTTGGGCTAGCTTTTTAAAAAAGAAAGTGGCGTAAATTGAAGTTTCGTGCCCCATAAGCTTATCGAGGACAGCTCATGCTCCTAAACGCACCATAAGTGGAGCAAAAACTTCTACACACCTCTGAAGTTGGCTTATGATTCGGACCTCGTGATTTGACGCTATTTCGCAACTTTTAAAAACTCTTGAGAGTTTTGCTCAGCAGAAATAACATTCTTTCCTGCGTCTATAAACTGTGTTATAAACTATTTCTGTTCCGGAAATCCCTTCCTGGTTTGACCTGTCTGAGAACTGAGAGGCTTTCTAGGATATTAGTGTAAAAGAAAATTAAAACGCCACAAAACAAAAAAGTTATATAATTCACAGATAGAATAAAGGTTGCACAAATCACAGACTATTTTCATTTTAAAGAATCGCCAGGGAGTCTAAAGTTTTTCAATTCAGGTTTGACTATTTTAAGTGTTTTCCATCCCTTCACAGGCTAACTTCACGGTTAAAACAAACAAACCTTTAGCATAGTACTTACTTGTCAGCTCTACACAGAAACAAAGGCCTGCTGGTAATCATATTTTACTATGCATATATAAACGTGTATGTACATGCATGCAAAACATCCTTATACATAATTACTGAACCTAGGCTTACTGTAACTGCAGTACAGGTTGCTGCAGGGCCATGCAGAGACATTTATAGGGCCACATGCTCAAAGGTTAAGGGTGGCACCAAGCTTTTAAAAGTCGACATAAAAATAAACCTTGATGTGTGGAATTAAAAAAGAAAATGAATTATCACAGCGCTCAGAATGGAAAGAAAAGCAGAGTCTGGTAATTCTTCTTCAAGGAGTCAAGAAGCCAATATTGGCCAGAAAAAAAGGCTAATTGGTGCATTTTAGTTCCCAATGTTTTGGCAACATTGGGAACTAATGTTGGTCCAGTGTGTGGCCCATGAGCCATTTACGGCCCGAGAGTCAGAACTAAACGTGCTGAAGCAGCTTTCAGTTTTTATGCTCCAACACTCTGGAATAAGCTTCCTGCTCACTGTAAGAGTTTATTTAAAACAAACCTTTTTATTTGCAGTTGTCTATTCGTAAAATATATATATATATATTCTATTCAATTAATATTACATTTAAAATTTTCAACATTTAATCTATTTTTAATCTGCTTGATTTTTTTTCTTCTTTTTTTATCACCTCTGATATTGCTTATCGGAGGTGATATAATATAAATAAAAAATGAATAATTTGCAGCTTCTGCCACCATGATTCACCACAACTACAAGAAGCAGAAGTGAATGCATCACTGCTGACATCAACTTCCAGCTTATCAAATCGCCAGGGGAGGTTAATCCTGATGTCTGTTTACGCAATAAACATTTTATCTATTGCAAAAAAAATATTGCAGCACTTAAGCAGAGCAGTTAAGAATCTGTAGAGACTCGACTGGTAGCTTTGTGAGCTCAAGCATCTAGAGGCTTTTAATTCATCTGATCCACAACAGTTGAGTTAAAAGGTCAGCAGTGCTAAGTAGCCGTGAGAAGAAAAAACCCAGTTTCTACTGAGCTAAAACCCAACGCTTTACTCCTGCTTTAACTGTTTCCCTTTGCTTTACCCTGCATGTAAGCATGTGAATAATATTACATGTATTTTGCTGCCGTTGCATTTCTATTAAACCGAGTTCCTGCTCAGTGTTTTGCCCTCACACTGAAAGTCATGCTTTCCTGTTTAAAGGGGCAGTATTGTGTAAAATTGACTTTTTTTTTTCTTTCTTTAGTGTTACATCATGTTATAATGTTATTCCATCATCAAAAACATACCTGGAGTGTTGCTTTGAGCCTTTCATGCATGTTTGTTTGAGAAATTATGCAATCTCCATGGCAACCTTTCAGCTGTGCAAAACAGCAGGTATCTTGTGACCGAGCCCCGGCTTCGAGAGGCAGCTCTTCCTCAGAGTTGCATCTTCCAAGCTTTGGCCTCACAGAGCAGCCCCCCCCGGTCAGTCCCCCACTCGGCTCCTTCAGACTAGCCAGCAGCAATTAGCAAACAGCTGGTTGAACTGCATTTCTACTGAGCTCATTATACAAGCTACTTCTCAGTGCAACGCTGGTGAAGACATTGTTAAAGGGTTAATAGGGAGCCATGTTGTGTTTACTTTCTGAAGGTGGAGTTTCAGAAAGAAAATTTGTTTTTAAAGAGACAGAGGCCTAATTTCAAGGCGTTAATTATGAAGTAAAATTTATTTTGTGATATTTGCCGCCTTAATTCTCTCTTAATAAACTGTGGACAGTCTAGGAGTAGCTTCCTCGACTGTCGACAGTCGACCCCGCTGCGTAACAAGCGGAGCGTTCCAAATATTTCCCATCAGCAGTCGGCTCACGCTTAAAACGCGCTCGCCAGCCAATGAAGGAGCGCACCCGGGGGGGCTTCTCACATCAGGGAGCGTCTCCACGTTAATGAAGACTGGATTACTCCCTCGCTCCTTCTGCTTGGCCTCTCACACTCATCTTCGGATGTGACCCATCAGCGCGTTTTCTTAGCTTTGAATCGAAATTGGAGAATAAGAGCGTTATTGAAATTAAAGGCATGAAGAGCTCCCGGACTTGTGGGAGTAGAACACTGAAGGCGTCGCGCTATTAGTCTGCTTTAATTGGTTGCTGTGAAAACTTGCAGGGTAAGGGCTCATTCTGAACGGGGTGTGGGGGAGGGAGTTCAGCTCAAGCAGAGACATCGGGCTTCAGGGCTCGGTGGCGGACAGGTTAATTGTTCGATCTAATTAGGACAAAGATTAATCAGATGCATGCTCCGCTGCTCTTGAAACGCCACTGACGGCAGTGGGGTTCATTAGCAGTCCCTCCGCCTGTTGTCGCTTCTCCAGCAGCAGTTTGAGACCGTGGGCTGCTGCCCCTCAGTGGGAACAAATGAGACCAGCTAGACAAGAAGTCAGGTAGAAGAGGTTAACCACGTCACTGACACGGTTGGACATAGAGCTAGGTAAATGAAGTATCAGGTGCACCTAATTTACTGTATTTTGACAGTAAATTTCCTTAAATCCATTTTTTAAAGGTTTTGTTGGCTCTAGTGGCCTTTATTTGAAGGTAGTTTGACAGAAACAGGGTAATGAGAGAGGGGGAAGACATGCAGCAAATGTCGCCAGGCCGGGAATCGAACCTGCGACCACCGCCACAAGGACTAAGGCCTCAATACGTGGGTCGTGCTTTGCCCCTGCGCCACCACAGCACCCCTTCTATGTCAGAATTTTCAAACAGACTCTGCAAAGTTAGCATTATTCATCATGGAAAAAACAGAAACTTGTAAATTTACAGTTTGCCAACCTTGGATTTTTTTGCAGATTTACTAAGTCAAGTTTATTTGTACAGTACATTTCAGCAACAAGACATCATAGTCATCGATTATGAAACAAGCAATAAGCATTACAATTTGTAAAATATCATTAAAATCATAAAGCTAATTCACATCACATATTTTGAAGAATGACACACACGGTATTACACACACGATAAGTTTTGCCGGACAGTAAATTGTCCCAGAAGTTATTGCGATAAACGATAATATTGTTGTTTTGAGATCATTTTAAAGTAATGTAAATCTGATGGCATAACATTGCATTCTCAAATGTCAATGAACCTGAAATTTTAATGAACATTTAACACTGGAACTGGAAGATATTTTAAATATCCAAAATAAATAAAACAAAACAACAAAAAATAATCATGAAGTCTCTGTAAACACAATCGTCCTTCATGAAAAGGGCTAGTTCAGACCAAAACACCAGACTGAAGATTTTTTATCCTCCAGTTTTTAGAAGAAAGAGGGGAAGAAAAGAGAAAAACGATCAATTATGCAGATTGGAATCATTGAGCTCAATTAAACTAATCATGCGATTAATTGATTTATTGCTTATTGCGACAGGCCTACTAATCAAAGGCAACTCCAAACAGGAATAAGCCTTAATTTAAAAGAACCCAGTGTTTCAGCTGCTAGGCAGTTTTTCTGGACATTTTGCTCCAGAAACAGGTCGAATGTTAAGCTCTGTTGGAAAAAGGGGTTCAGACCTATCAGGACCAGATAAGAGGCAGAAACAGCAGTGCATGTTTGCCTTTCCCTTCAGCTTTATCATACGTCCCATGCAGAGCTGGAGGCTGTGTGGCAACTCCTTGAATGAGATGGAAAGCCATGCAAACGCTTTGTGAATATGGGGAAGCGTCTAAACCTGCAGTCACAGAAACACAGCGCGACGCAGCAGGTCTGGCCCATCAGCCGCTCCGTCTCGGATGTAATCGGCAACATGTGACTCTCGGTTGGAAGACCCAAAACAAACACACGTCGGAATGTGTATGCATGGAGTTTGCTGTTTGTTTTTAGTTTTGTTTTAATCTAAAAGTAGGAAAAAAAAGCCTGGAATTTCTTCAGTCACATCATTTTCATTGATACTACAGCATAAAGTCATAATCTGTTATAAAACTGAAACAATTTGGCATTATATAGTGTACCATCAGAACAATGCAGTGCTAAGAGTCTAGAAGTCTAATAGAAAACAGGAAGAGTTGTGTGGAGGGTTGGACGTTCAATAGATCAAATCTCAATAGTCACTGCAAAGTATAAGAGTGTGCATGTGATATCATATTTAGTAGGCTTTTATATTTCACGTACAATGCACTCAAATCTGGTTGTTTTTACGTTTTTGTTTTAGTGAATGCTCATTCCTCTTGACGACAACCTCCACACCGAAGAGAGTTGGTGTTGTAGAGCTCACTCTGGTGTGTTCGCTGCCTGGTCAAAAGATTGGGATTTTTAAGTCGCTGACCAGAATCAAGCTGAAAATCTTCCAGCTCTGCTCACTAGCCAGATTTTCTGTGCGTCTCTAGTTGGCTCGCTAAGTGTAGCACTATTTGATGTTTAGAATGTAGCAGTACTTAATGCACTAAAAGACTAGATCGCATCTGAGATCGGAAAAACTAAATTCGTCTGCTGGAGCTGTTGTCAGTAATCAATAAAACAATACAAAAGAATTACTGTTTTCAATACTATGTATTTTTTAAAGAAGAAAATTAAGTAAACAATACAAGACA
>CAEGAG010002333.1:0-46482 GCA_903067065.1 Brachyrhaphis terrabensis | reverse complement strand
CTACCCCATATGATCATTTTCTCCAAATATCAGATTTTTCCTGCAACTACAACTTAATTTGAGCCTGAGAGGGTTAAAAGTGACTGTTGTATAAAGACTGTTCAGTTTATTTTATTTATTTTTTTTATTTTTCCAAACCCTTTATGCTTCTCCACTTCAAAGCTGTTTTTATTTACGTCTCATAGCACACAGATGTACTTCTTGGTTGATTTCAGAAGTGTCGCCTGATATAGCACAAGAGAGAAGGCAGGATATAATAATAGCCAGATGAAATGTCAGAACAGTCCCTCATGCGTGAGGTACTGACTTCTGACACACAGTGATACTCATGCACTGTTTTCAGCTTAAAAACATCTTTGATTTGAAGGATTGCCGCTGATATTCCCTGCCCTCTGCTGCCTTCTGACATTATTAATAGTAAATGTGTTCTATGTAGCTAAAAAAGAGAGCAAGTATGCTTCAGTGGAGGCTTGCTGGGCATTTGAGCCGGAGTCACTCACATTTCATCCGCCCTCCGCTCCGTCCAGTCCACGCCAATGACAACAAGTCTGTGGCCCGAGGCTCTGCGTGCCCTTTTTATCACCATCAAATAAGTCGCCCCGAATGTCAGACCATCATCTCTGGCCGGCATCATGGCGACGCCACACTAAATCATCGTCTCGCACTCAGACGCAGCCATTTAGCCATCAGTGTGTGTCAAGCAGACAGAGCCGTGAAGCCCACTGTGGAAGATGGTTCACAGACATAGCTTTCCCCAACAACAAGCCTTTACTGAGGCTAATCGCTCACGCCGATCGACAGCAGAGAGGTTAACAATGCCGTCTCTTTCAAGTAGCTTGAAACTTACAGTACGGTACCGTGAAAATGTGTGCGTTCGCAGATTTCTTCAGATTTATCTCTTTTTATGTATTCACAAGATTTGTAGAAGTACAAAAAGGGCAGACTTTGGAAGAAGTCAACTCTTCTTTGCAGGATAATTTGAAATCACCCACAAAGAAGGAGAGTTTTTGAGATTAAGGTAATTCCTTGGTAACTAAATCTTATTTACATGTAGAAGTTAATGCCCTTTCAAAAACTTGAATTTGTTTTCATTTTTTTTGAGTCACCTTATAGAAATGTGTCAACAGGAACATGTTTTGTTATGAAAATGTAAAAATTATTATCTACTATGCTTTTAGCAGGTTATATGTTAACTTGCTTGCTTATAACTAGCATTTTATTGAACATTAAATAATACTATATACAACTAGCAGTTTATGTGCTATATTTAACTTAAAATACTGAAGTTAGCAAATATTCTAACATTAGTATTTTGGCTAAAGCCTGCATGTTAGTTGACACCAAGTAATTCTAGCTACAGTGATAGCACCAGACTATATGCTAACATTTCTTTTGAATGCTAATCTTAGCTAACACACTAACATAAAGATGTGTCAGTGTGCTAGCCAACCAGTTCCTCCAGTTTCATGGAACGTCACAATCATGGAAATTCATACAAAATCAATAGATCCTTGCATTATTTCACGCTAAAGCATAATTAGGAAGTTTATACTCTCAAATATGCAATAGAAATATGCCACTGTATGGCGGTTTTTCATACTTCTGCTACACTGCTGCCTCAGCCTTACCTGATGCTCTATAGTTCATCATGAGCAATATGACAAGAAACAAATCAAAACAAAAAGGAAAATACTTTTTCATTTCGTGAATGTTTATTGCGATTAAGCATGAAGCATCAGAAAATAACAAAAAATACTCAGTAATACAGCCAAGAATGTGAAGGTCCAGTAAAAGCAGAATTAAAAACTAATTTTGCAGAAATATGTGAACCTGGACTCTTTCCTTTTTCTTTGTGTTTTTTCCCCAGTGGATCCAAACCAGATTGGGAAAGGCATCACTCTGATCACGGTGTTGGACGTAAATGATAACGCACCGGTCTTTGCAATAGACTACGAAACGCTCCTGTGTGAAAACTCAATGCCAGGGCAGGTAAGACCCAGAGACATCTCTGTTGTCGGTCTGGCGTCCTTTCTTCTTTTCTTTCCCTCTCTCTCTGTAAACTCCCTTGAAGTTTGACACACAAAGACAGCCTGGTGAGCCTCACAGCCATTAAAACTATCCCCTCCCTCTAAACAACTGCATTGTGCTCAAACTGTATCTGTTTTGCAGCTCAGGGTTACGCCAGGTGGACAGCATCATTAGTAGGAGACACAACCTCGAGATTTAATAGGAATTGTAGGAGTTGCTGTTCATTAGAGAACTTTCTCTTATTCACTTTCTTGCCACTGTTCTAGAGTTAGCCTGTGGTCTTTTTGTACACTTGAATGTCATTTTATGGAAGGCTGGAGTGGTGTTTTATAATAGTTTGATAATAAGCCTGTCGTGAACAAGAGCAGAAAGTTTATCTTAGTATTGTACTATGATATCCAATGCAATTTTTGCTTCTAAAAAAGAAAAAGGGGGAAGTAAACAGTGTCCATGCATTGCATTTTCCCCCTCCACATTTGGCTCCATTCTTGCTGAATGACTTGTGTATTTGTGGCGGTCATTTTTCAGCTCTTGGCATTTGGAAAATACAATAGAGGCAAAGGCTAAAGAAAGCGTGTATGCCTGAATACGTACAATTGATCAGAATGATGCATTTTTATTAGAAATGGCTATTAGGCCATTTTAAATGTGCTATTTGCATTCATATGTTGTAGTTCTTTTGTCACTGGGCTCTTGGTGGCTGTGCAAAAAAAGGTAAATGAGTTTATTGGGAAAAATGAAAGACAATATTTCAATTTGAATGTGGTTTTTTTTGTTGTTCTGTGGTCATAACTTCTGACCGCAGTATTGTTTTATTAAAGAGGTCACACAGCCTTGCAGACTCCAAGTGTTCAGGCATTTTGTGTTTATTTAATTTGTTTTAATGAAAATCTCTGTGTGAATTTTAAAATAGACAAGAATTAAAGCTCGGATTAGAGGACATTTTGTCAGGTTACGACTACAAACCTTACTGCATATTGTTGGGATTTTGTGCAAAATACAAACAGATAATTGTGAAGTGGAAAGGAAATTATTGTTTTTTTTTTCTTTTACAAATAATATTCTGGGATACTTGGTGGCCAAATATATTTAGTTCTCTTTATTCAGATACCCTTAAATGAATCCTTACAATTTCTCTTAAAACTAAAAATCACCTAATTAATACTCTGTGTGTAGTTTAATCTCATTCAGTGTAAATGAAGCAGTTCTGCATAGGCAGCTGTGACATTTGAAACATTACAAAGATGGAAAAGTTCAAGATGTTTTTGTTTACTTGCAAGCCATGATATTTTATAGCCTAACTGAACTAAGATTTATATCAGAGTTGAGTCATAATATGTGCAGAACACTGGCTTTTACCAAAAAAAACAATTAAATGTCTACTTTCTGCCAGAATCTCAACTTTTGAAATTTAGTAGATACTTGGTGCAATTCTTTCACGTCCACCTCAAAAATTACAGCAGAGAAACTTAACCAAAGTGATATGTCAACAATCGTATCAGCCTCCAGGACACAGGGACTGCCATTGCAGATGATAGCATCAACAGGAGGAAAAAGGTATAGCAGATCTGTAATTACTCAGCTCAAGCCGACAGATTGCTTACCTAACCCCTATGATAGCTGAGCTGCCATCTCCCCTTGGTGTAGCCACCGGCTCGTCTGTAAAGCGAGAAGCTTCAGCCTGTGTGTTTGTCCACCCTGTGAATTGATGATTCATTCAAATTCTGCCAAGATACGTCCAAAATTATTCTGCACAAAAACTGCTATAGTTTAGAGCTGAAATATACTTTAGTAAACATATATCCAACAAATAAAATAGGGTTTAGGTGAAACCGCAAATGATTTTTGATGCTGTATCTAGATAATACATAAATTTGAAAACCCTGAAAGTCATAAGAAATTACAAATGTCTCCTGTGTTCTTGAAAGAAATGTTTCAAGTACTTTAATATGCAAGAATATCTGGACTAGATTAGGGATATGTCTATACAAAAGTCATGGTTCTGACAGCAATTTCTAAATTAATTGGATTGTATTATGTTCCAAAAGTAAAAAAAAGTAAATAAAAAAGACTGAAAGAAAGACAAATGAAAAGTGTAGAACTGACTGGAGAATTGGTTAGATTTTCTTTTTGTCAATAAATAAATTAGTATAAGCAGGCATAGCCAATCACTAGATACACAGAATATAACTCCTTTTTTATTTAAAGACTGTGCTCATGTTTGAAAACAACTTCACGACTTCACTTTAACAACCATGCAGAGTAACACAACCTTTTCAAATCAGTTCTAACAGGGTCAGAATACTGATCTACATCACACCATTAAATAACTTAGGACAATGTTGCAACCACTGAAATTGGGTCTGAATTGTCTGATGCACGCCCTGAAACTTATTTCAAGATAATTTAATAAACATGGTGAAATCACTTTGAAGAAAATCAACTGTAAAAGAGACAATAATGTTTAACTGTGCAAATAGGAGCCTCTCCTAACAAAATCATTTCATAGAGAGCTCGTTGTATTGCGACTTAACAGCTGTGTAGCCTGAAGAAAACCATTTATCAGTGGGGTAGAAGAAGAAAAGGTGGCTTCAAAATGGCTATGGAGCGTAAAGATTGAACTTTGGAGCAGTGGAAAAAAGGTCATGTGGTCTGATGAATCCAGATTTGTTCTGTTCCAGAGCAATGGCTTCTTATGGTAGGAAGGGCAGTGGATGAGCTGATATATCCGTCTTGCCTAGTGTCTGCTCTGCAAGTCTCTGGGGCAGTTTTATGATCTGAAGTTGCTTTTAGTGTACAGGGTCCGTAGACAATGTGAATTTACCAAATCCCCACATCCTAGAAGAATGCATTTTCTTCTTATCTAAAAAAAAATAAAATAAAGTATTTAGAAAAGGAAGTCTACAAATAAATTTGAATGTTTTGGATGTGCTCATAGAAGATACCTGAGTTTCCCTCTGACAGTAGATCTGAGCAAAAAAAGTACCTGTCTGAATTAAATCATCAACATCAGTTTAGAGTAAATGTGTGGTGTAATTAAATTAAATAAACTGATCCTGTAAATTAAGTCAAGTGGCTATTTTAGCTCTAATATTTAAAATTGAACAATTTAGAAAAGAATCTTATTTTTATATTCAGTATACATTTACTATTTTTCCATAAGTGTTTAAACAAAAAATTCAGGTTAAAAGTCCCAATTTTACATACTAAATATATTGGATTAATATTGAAAAATTTATTTATTTCAGTAACTCAATTCACCAAATGAAACATTGTTATGCAAATTAATTACAAACTGATATTTTCAAGCTTATTTTGGTTAATTATAATGATTTTCCACTCACGGCTAATGAAAACACGACATTCTGATTATGAGGATAAGTATATTACATCAATAAAAAAAATGTAAAAGTAAAGATAAATATAATAAAAGCATGATTAAAGGTTGTCATTTTTAAATCTGAAAAATGGGCCTAAGAACACAAATTCTAAGTTATTGGTTATGACACTCATAAAGCAGATCAGTTCAATTTCTTGTTAGGATAAACAGTACATCATCCAATGACAAGGGGTGGGATTTAAAGGACCTTTTAACTAAGTATGTTTTTTGCTGCAGACGGGCTAGTTTGATTATTTCAGACCTGCTGAGATCTACTGGAGTCTCCACATATAGGTAGGTATCTTTCCGGTTTGCGGTCAGAATAAGTGAAAATATCCAGTGACTAGAAGTTGAGTGGGTGAAAATATTTTGTTGTCAGGGGTCAGGAGAGAAAGACTTGCTTGAAATGATAAACATTTGACAGTAGAACAAGAAAGTTAGTTTAAAAGTACTGGACCTTGTGTGCACTTTGGTTGGATGAGATTAAACTTGATATTTTTAATCAAAAAATCAGGTGGCAGTGGCATAAAGGACAGATTGAAATTATATAAAAATGTATATCATAGCCATTGACAGGCATGGTGGAGGCTCTGTAATACTATGGGCTTATTTTAATAACAAAGGTTCCATTGAATAAAAGTAGTGAAACTAATGCTTCGTTTTTTCTTTCTAATTAAGATTTTACTTTGTAGCAGCTTTTCACACATCCTTACCGAGTTGTCTATAAGTGTGGAGGGTGATGCTGTTTAGATGGCAACAATTACAGCTGAAAAACAAGTGTTTTAACCAGTTTCATCCTTTTGTTGTTAAGATGAATCACAAGCGCAGACAAGAAGTGCTTGTTTTTGTTTTCATCTCTCACTTTTAACAATTTCTATTCAGTCCCATTCAAACACAACGTTCTGGTGGGCAACACCGCAGGGCGCCGGTGGGATCCCACCTTCTGACTGCATAATGAAGGCAGGGAGGATGGAAATTTCATGATGAAATTTACACCCAAAAACACATACAGAGCAAAGGGAAGGAGAAGGGTTGACATTTGAATGTGAAAACACAGTTTGAATTACAACGAGGTGTCTGCTGCCTGTTACCAAACAGACTGGGTGGACTCATTACCTGTCTGATATGCGCTCCACCAGCTCCGCGATTCCTAATTAATGAAAATGCTCCTGTTGTGTACTGTATGTGTGGATGTCGACGTGAACATGTTGGATGCACTAAATGGGCTTGCTAACCTGTAAAAGCTTTGTTAAGAAAAAAAATAAATAATAAATATCTCAAGCTGCCCACGGGTTGTCACGCCCATTGGGTTATTTAGAGCCACAGCAAAGATGAAATAATAACATTTGCCTGTTAGGGCCAGAGTTGACTCTGCGGCTCTGTAGCTCAGATTAACAGGCAGTTCTGCGGTGGAATAACCTGCCATTTCTCAGGCCTAATTAAGGCAGTCTCGTGGCACTGGCTCTCTCCAGAGATGCCACTTGTTACAGTTCATTGGTGCGTCTGTCTTCTGCCATAATATAAATTGATATCATGATGGGGGTGGAAGGGGCCGAGGCACTGTGGATTGCGATGGGGACAATGGGGAGGAGGGGTGGATTCACATTGTACAATCACTTCATTGTAATCATTACACACATGAGTGGATCTGGGATTCTGCTGTCCCTAGTCTGCTTGCAGCTTCCCAAAGGGAGGTTAGTCAAAAATAATGTGAGGAGAGTTCTATATATAGGCGTGTGTTTAGTGTTGTCCCTAAATTGCACAAAGTTACTATTTGACATTTTAATTACCGTTGTGCACAAGGTTAAGATGGACTTATTCAGTTTTCCTTTTAACAGCACAACTCTTTGTGGAGGTTATTAGAGGATTTGTGTCTTGATTATATGAAATATTGTACCAAACTGCCCAATTTCTGCAGATAAAAACCAAACAAAGTTTCTTTTCACATTTTGCAAAATTGCTATGTCAGATTTTTTTTAGCTGTTTCTGATTGAGTGGTCAGAGTCCTCTGTACATAAACTTCCTGTTTAGGCCTGTCGTCTGATTCTTTTGATCACATAGTTATAAAGTTAGCCAACTGAGTCAATCTTAGATTATATTTGTCATTTTAAATTGAACCTCAGACATATGAGAGCGATGCATGAAAACAATATTTCTTTAAGATGTAACTCGCTGTTAATTTGGCATGAAATTGTTCTTTATATACAGGTTTACTCTGAAAGTGAAAAACATTTCTCTATTACTAATGCAGCTTTATTAAAACATTAAAACAAACTAAATAACCATATAAAAATCAAAAAGGCAAACTCGATTGTCCTTGCCCGTAGGGAAAGGTTTAAAAATGTGAGACAGCAAATCAGATTTCCATTTTCACTTTAAGATATATTTTTTTATGACTGTGTTAACGGAAGGGACACAGACATCTCTGTCATCTTCATTCATAATCTTTACTTATGAAGTAAAAATTGCATGCATGTGCGAGACTCCTATTCATTTGCAGAAATATGATTTACATGCCATGGTACATGCCATATTAATTTAATATTTAAATTAATCTTTTAATTGTATTAACATGTTTTTATTTCTGTCTGGAAGCAATATTAATGTTGGTGGAGTGGCTCAGCCAGACTCCCAACTTGAATCATGATTTGGCATGTATCTTTTTTTTTTCTCATTATCAAATCATAAACTTTCTGGTTGGAAATTAATTTGACCACAGGGGTGCTGATAATGTTGGCCTTTGAGTGCACGTCTCAGGGCATAGGCTGGTTTCATACTGGTATGAAAGTGTAACAAGTATAACAAGTGTAACAAAACTTTGAGTCCAGTAAAATTTAACTCATACTGTTTCTATAGTTTCAATGTTTTCGTTGACATCATTGACCATGGAACAACAAAGTTGTCACTGCTGCTCAGTTGGTTTCAAATAGACTGTGACAACTTTCTCTTACAGTAATGACATATAAGGACATTTGTAAGGATGTTTTATGTAGTGCAATTGGATCCCAGATAAGTCCTTATAAGACCCTTCAGTTCAGACTGCAAACACTATTGTCAAATACTTTTTCCACCTCCTTCCTATGATTAAATCTACCTTTTCTGCTTATTCCTTAATTACAGCAAGGTTTGACTGTCAGTACAGAAAAACGTCTTCACACCTCTGGTCACCAATTCAGATTATCAGTTTATCAGAGGTGTTGCGTCACACTGGAGGTTGAAAACAGATATACCATGGCACAAGGAGCAAGGAAAACATTAACAAGCAGAAGCGTGGCGTCTGTTCTATAAAAAGAAGAAGCAAAATTTAATATCAGATCTCACCAGAAGATGACTTATCCCCGACAGCTTTGGCTTGTCGGGATCATGTCAACAGACGTGCGCTTGTAACAAGCTGAGTCTGAGGAAATGACTGAGTTGGTGTGAAATGAGAGAAGCTCACGGAGGGGAAAATAATTGAAGATATTGGCAGATGTCATTTACAGAACTCCATATATTGATTCCAAGTGTAATTTATTTTTTTCCCTAAGAGTGTGCCCTGTATTAGGGTGCAAAAAGTGAGTGGGTGCTGCTAACCGGTGGGTCCGAGGAGCTACGGGCGTCATGTGTGGGTGATGTTTGGGGCGTTGATGTCGTGGGAAGCAGAGCATCGAGGGAGTGAGCGAGGTGGTGCGAAAACAGCATGCCCACCTCCTCCTTCGTCAACACAACCCCTGGTGACAGCTGTCACGTCACCATGGCAACGAGTGCCACCTATTTCTTGTGATGCTTATTTATACTCTTAGTTCAACTTTGAAGTGGCTGGCTTGATCTTATTGTGTGACTCATCTGCAAACGGGGTTTTAAGGTAGCTTAAAGGGAAAGGCTCTTAGCCGGCAGAGCCAGTCACACCCTGCTCAGAATCGGATAATTACACTTTAACCGGCAGTCTGATGCTCATAACAGCACTGCAGACTTTAGAAAGGGAGAGGCGAGGGAAATCAAAAATGTAGTGTTTATTTGTCGTGTGTGGAGAATGGAAAAATAAAATGTGCGATAAGAGCTTGTTATCACTGAGATTGCAATTTGTCACTCCAGCCATGCTAAATTAGTCGACATTACTTCCGTCATTAAACAGGCCACATTTTCAAAACGCCAGACTCAAAGGAACACAGATGCTTTGTGTCAGAGTTGCAGGGGATTGTAGTCTATGTGGTTCACTTACACACTTAGGGGCATTTGTAAGTAAACTGGGTAGGTGGGTGGGTGGTTAGGGGTGGGGGAGTTAAAGCGGGACTGTTTGAACTGCATGCTGGTGAGAAAATAAAAAACGTTTTACTTGGCAGGATGCTCTTTGTGGAATTACTGCAAGTAAACGCTGAGAGAACAGTGAGGATTTCACCTATGAAGGCTTGGCTTCATCACTGGGTAGAAGGACGCATGAGGAATTGAAAAACTGCTCCAGAGAGGGAAGTTTTAAAAAGACCAGACTGAAACTTTAACTTTAAAATAAAGATAAACATTTAAGGCTTCAAAGATCATCAAAGCCACAGAAATATAACTAAATAGATAAGTAAAAAAATAAATTCAAAAAAGCTAGTAGTATAAACAGTTACTGCCCCTTTAGTAAAAAAAATAGCAACATTTAACCACATTTCAGGTTTAGTTTCTGATCACTACTTGATCTTTTGTGGTATTTCTTAGTCACGAACCAACATGACCAATAAGAACCCCACAGAATTGCAGGCATAACAATGTTATAATGTAGACAGTATCACAATAATGATTGAGATTTTAATTATCTATTTGTCTTTGAGTTTTAAGGCATAATTAGCTGGATAGATGGCAGTCACATTCACCGCTCCTTTACAAAGAAGATTAGTTTTGTATTATAGTGCATACTTTTTCATCTGCTCAAAAAGTGTTTATATTACATTAGTCCTGTTGTTAATGTCGCTTGGCTGTGCTGCGCCTCTAATTGAATTAATCTAAGTATGTCAGTATGTCCTTAAATAGATGTTATTTCTGGGTTTTAATCTTTACTGTACAGCCTATGCAGATGTTTTGTAACTGCTGTTTTTCTGGATGCATTTGTGATTGCTTCTTATAGCTTGCTATGATTTTGGATTAGATTCCATCCTATTTCATATTAAATACAGTTAATTAACACAAATGTAGTTGATATAGTAGCTAGTTGTTCAGGACTTCTTATATATTCACACTCACACTTCACTCAGAACTCACATGACTCTGAATTGAGTTGCCTGATTGATTATATTGTCTTGAAATGGAAAATTCAGAGTATTACAGAGTCAAACAAGTTTATTCAGAGTATCCTCTTTCTATTCAGAGTTTGTTAAACCCGCTTTCTAAAACAGGATTATTCATCTTCTGTCAGTTTACCTTTTGCCTTCTCACCCAGTTGCACCTTGTGAATAATCAACCACCCACCTCTTGTCTGCAATCACACTCCCCTGTATTTAAGCTCATGGATTTTCATTGCTCTTTGCTGGATTCTCCCTTATCTCCTGCTGCCTCCCGGGTTCCTTTGTGGTTTCCAGAGTTCTGAAAGTTTTACTATTATTTTATTATTAAAGTTCTTATTTTTGAACCGGTCAAAAAAAAAGAAAAACCTTGGGTCCACACATGTGGATCCTCGTCAAGACTCACTAAACTCAACAATTTCACTCTAAAATTCTAGAAAGAAAAGGTTTTACAGTTTCTGTATGTTTGTTCCATCTTTAAAAACTATATGATTGCAACTGCTTGACAGACAGTGATTTCGCAGGTCTGTGGAGAATGGTTAGAGAAAGAGACAATAAATAATAAGTAGCTAGGATCAGAAACGGGCTACATTTTAAAAATGCTCGCCAAAGTTGGCAATGATTAGAGAAACATTGCCTCATCCAATGATTCTCCATTTCAGCTTTCACATTAAAATGGTTGGCTCAGAATTGGATGTGATCAATATGAATACATAGATCCATCTTGCCTTGTGTCAATGATAGTGGTGGTATAATAATATGGAAAATATTTTCTCTTCCCTACTTGGAGCCCTTAGTAAGAACTGAGAAACGATTATTTGAGTGCAGTGTATGGGAAGATCAGCATAATGAATGTGTAACCAAAACATTGGCAGCAACTGTATGATGCTTGTAAGTCAATGTGGAAAGAAGTCACTTAGGAAGGTTTGAAGCCTAATGAAACGTAGGCCTCTAAGAAATGAGCCAGTTCTGAAGCCAAAAAGATGTCCAACCCAGTCCTAACAAGGTGTGCTAAATAAAGTGGCGAGTGAGTATCTGTTCTAAACAAATTCTCTGAATCCTGCTCCAAAGTGAGAAAGAGCTGCATAACCTCCCCCTCTGTATTTTTTTGGATCTGACACACAGCCAAGCATAAACTCAAGAAACCTTTAATTCCGTGATTCATCGGCCTCTTCGGTCGAGCCTTGCGACAGGCACCAGTCGGCTGCCGCCGTTAATGTCTCTAGGAGAGAATTTATGTCTAAAGCCGTGCCTCTCTCTTCCTATCTCCCACTCAACCCATTAGAGGATTCCCCACCAAAGGTTTTGCAGGAACGCCTTCCATCAAGAGCCACGCTAATGAAAGGCATTATACATTACAAAGTGTTTGATTTACGGATGATTTACGGTCCCTTTCCCCTCAGCGTTGAGAAATGGAAACCTTCCCTGAGATAAGCTCAGAATCCACCTGCGATATTCAAAGGACATCAAAGGGTTCACATGGTGTATAGGATTCATTGTCGGCGTTAAGAACCACAAGAACAGCTTTCTATCAGATCTGAAATTTCCATAACAGAGTGAGAGGCATGAGACTTATTATGTTTCCAGGATCAATGGCAGCTTTGGTGATACGCGGCCGAGCTCGCATACGCTGCATGTTTGGGTGCTGGATCGCTGCCTCTGCCTGTCGCTGATCTGACGCCGACACAAACATCACTTCTGTCTGTTTATACAAATATTCCAAATGTTCCTGAGCCGCAGATGATAACCTTTTTCTCATCTCCGCTCTGTATAAATTCCCCCAGCACTGCAGAACTGAACTGTAAAAACAGACGGCTGTACTTTTCTATTACCTTTCCGTTGAGCGACCAATGACGGAGCCTCGCAAAAGTATTCACACCCCTGTTGCTAAGTGCAATGTGCTAAGCCAACACAACGTGGTGCATGATTGTTGGAAGTGGAAGAAAAATACGTTTTCAATCATTTTTTGCAACTAAAAATCTGAAGTGTGGTGTGCAGTTGTGTTCGTTCCTCTTTATTGCCCCTAATTAAAATCCTCTGCAAGCTACGGCTTCCAGATGTAACCTAATAAAACAGAAACTATCTGTAATTTATTTTCATTATAAATTCTGTTTTCATCTGCAGGGAGAGTATCTAGAGGGATGAAAAATTAATTAAACATTTTTTTTATATATTTTTGCTACCTACATAGTAATAAAATATTTTATCAATATTCCAGATGCAGTTTACATCACATGAAACATAATTAAGCAGAAACATTTAGGGCAATGTGAAAGACAGTACATTCTGAAGTTGCAAGGTAACAGTGCAAGAAAAGTTGCTCAGAGTTGAGGGAATGCACATCAGCTTGATCACACACACACCCTACTCCAAATGAAACATGGTCTCTTCAGCTAGTAAAGGTAAGTCTGGGCTCCACAACTCTATCCAAAACTAAACTGATGATGGATGGATGGATGGATGGATGGATGGATGGATGGATGGATGGATGGATGGATGGATGGATAGACGGACTGACGGCTGAATGGATGATGTTAGATGTTGCGTCAGACATCAGTTGGTTGAAGGTTCACCTTTCAACAGGGGAATAACTCTAAACCGACAGCCAGATGTTGATAGAAAATTTTGAGCAAGGGGAGCTGAATACAAACGCCGGCCACACTTTTCAGATTCATATTTGTTTAAAACCAAATCAGAAAACTTTGTAGATTACTGTTCAAATCTTTGTGCTACTTTGCATTACTCTTTCATATTAGGTCCCAATAAGAATCATTTGAAGTTTGTGGTTCTACCAAAATCTGGAAAGGTTTAAGGGGTACAAATACTTTTGTAAGGCGGTGTGTTTTAACTTTTTTTTTTGTCTCCCTCGCTGCCAGTTTTAATAATTGGCATGATTTTTTTTTTGCCACCTACAGGAATACTTAATACCTGACAGCTTGTAACCAGCAGCATTTAATCACAGCTGACAACTGATAATCCATGTCTCTGCCCTGATGGATCATTGACTTTCATTTTTCTCTTCCTCGCCTTTCTAGTCCCCATCTCCTTATTTTTGTCTTCATGTTAGACAAAAAGCTGTTTGGGGCTGGAAGATGTGATAATCATGTGTGAATTGCTTCTAAAAATCTCTTGGATCACATCCATGGGTGTCAGCTGTCACAGGGTTGAGTTCCTAGATCTGCTACAAAAGACTCATGAGGCTTGATGTAAATTAATGTGAACATTGCCACAGTAACTCCAACTTTGATGGCCGTCCCAGTGGCTATCATTAATCGTCCATATGGCATCTTGGTGTGTGATGTTCCTCTCATGTATAGGATGTACTCATTCAGGTCTTTTTCTCCCTGTTTTTCTTCAGCTGGCTGCTCAATTTTTTAAGAGATAACTTGATTTCTGGAAAGTACGTTTTGTATGAATAAAATAATAATTATGGCACATGCTGCTGGGTGTGGATAAATTGGATTATTTAGTAATACTTCCTCCAGTCTTTATAGTTATCAGCTCTGTTGCATAATAAAGACAGTAAGGCTTCTCTTAGTCCGAGGTTCAGAAGCGGAACAGAAAGAGCCAAAACAAACAGCGAATACTTGTTTCACTCATAGATATGAATTCTTGTCTTGCAACGCCTCGAGCGAAAGCAGTTCTTATCGTGAGTCATTTTCATTCCAAATAATGAAGTAAACATGCCTGGCTGCACAGCGTACACATTTATTTTGGACAGCATTAGTGTCACGACACGCAACGGACTGAGCTGACATTGTATTTATTTTTCATGTGGTGCTCAAGGCCAACAGATCCGATGCTGCTCGGGATATTAGAATAAGAGGATTGTGTGTTGTCAACTTTCCCTGTGAGAGTTAGTTTCTTTCTCTTGTTAATTACAAAAACAGACAAGGCTTTGTTCTAAGATTGACTTAATGGATTTGCCAAAAAAAAAAAAAAGCTTTGAGAATCAGTTTTGATTAAAAATATTGAAAAAGTCAATCAACTGTTATGAAAGGCAAGAAATCAAAATGGGTAAAGACACATCAGTAGTAGTTTGGTCCTTGCCATGTTCCCATCTTCAGCATGAGCTAAGAAGCATTCAGTACACTTTACAGCAGAGGTATACAGATATTTTTTTTGTGATTATTAAATTGGAATGCATGTAAATAACTTTAAATCTGTCTGTATGACTGGATTAAATGGATGTTTAATTTTTATTTCGTATTCACATTTGTAAATGTGCTTATCTACATTTTTTTGTTGCCTACTGTGTCAGGTAAGATGGTGTTGTGACTCCAAGGAACAGATTGTTTAAAATGATTTTGTTTTAATCAAGAATCCTAATCTGTCATTTTTATAAGAAACATCTGGTCAAAACAGGAATGAGAACCAAATTCTGAGTGAAGTCCAATATAAAGTTTTCTGACTTTTTCTCTCCATTATGTAGGAAAACAGTAGTTGAAAAATTAATGATACATATTGACATTTAATAGTCTTTTCTTAGGGGTACAGAATAGAAGTAGCACTTGACAAAATTACAGTGTATAGGTAATTGCCAAAGATTCAGACTGACTTGGAACCAAGTGCTTCACAGTTTGCCAAGACAAACAAGAAAATGAATACATTTATATCCTGGAATGAAATGAAGTCATACCACCTTATATTAGATTGCTGGAAAAGCTGATGATTGTCTTCATACTGATTCATGTTTTGAGATGTGAAGTGGTTAATCGAACTTGGCCCTGTTCAGTGGTCTTTTGGGACACAGGTCAAGGAGAGAAAATTCCTGAAACATTCCTAAGTTTCTACAGGATCTCATTTACATGTCACACCATACACCATTTTCAACATTCCTTTGAAGTGTCCATGTTTACCAGGCAAACATTGCAGCTCTTTGTCACTTTCAGCTGCCTCCAAAGATAAGTGACTCCTCGTGAAGCGCCATGATAAAATACTCAACTTTACAGCAGCAATAAACTGTTTTATAACCTATTGATTAAAACATTTTAATCTCAACTACCAGTTTTTTCCTTTCACATAAGATAGAGATGCTTGTATGTCATCCTTTTAAATTATCTATGGTGGTATTATTTTAAGCAATGTTTTGTTATTTGTAAAAACTTGAAATGTGCTAAAGGCCAACAGTTGGGACAGAGAAATAATCACTTTGAAATGATTTGCATTGGAGAAATCACTTCCTAAAAGAAAACATTTCTGCCCCTAAGAGGTTGCTAAACTCTTGCCAAATAAGCACTTACTGTACAACAGCAAACAAATGACACAGAGCCCATGCCAGTAGTTATAAAACAAACCTTCTCCATCAATAGGAATTAGGTTGGTTTTCTCTAATCCACTCACTCGGTCACTTGGCCCTTCAAACAGAATTTCTCACTTGATGTGTTTAAATTTGTCTTAGTGAAGAAGACCAGATATACAGTACTTTGAAAAGAAATATTTACCATTTTAAGCTTTTGTTTTTTTTGTTTATTTTTCATATGTAAATGTTTTAGATAATTATATTTGATTATCAAAGATAATCTGAGGAAATATAAAAAGCGGTTTTTGCATGATAGTATGATTTATTAAAGGAATAAAATCAACTTTCTTCCTTATATGAACTAGTAACTCTTCCATAAACCTGACGATTGTTTATGCTACTCTTGATAGGAACAGCTATCAACAGGGATTTGACTAAATACGTTATTTAGGGTAGTATCTTTATTTTTCTTTGCAAATTTAGACATTTCCATGTAAATTTGCTTAATGGCATCTTTCAAATGCCATTATCAAAATCGTCAAGCAAATATAGATCAAAAATATTGATCCATGTTCCAGTTATTATAAATCAAAGGCAACTCTAAACAGGTGTGTTTTTTAGCCTAGAATTAAAGAAACTCAGTGTTTCAGAGTTTATGCAGTTTTCTAGAAGTTTGTCCCAGATTAGAGGAGCATAATGTCTGACTGCTGTTTCTCCATGTTTTTCTCTGGTTCTGGAGATTCAGAATAGACTGGAACCAGAACACCTGAGTGGTCAAAAAGATTGTTATGACAACAGATTTTTTATGTATTTTGCTACGAAGCCATTCATTGTTTTATGCACTAACTGAAGAATTTTAAAGTTTATTCTCTGAGCTCAGACACATAGCCCCACCCGGTGGCGAGTCAGGAGTTGGAATAATGAGTTTGGCCACAGCAAATATTGATCAACAGCATTACTCAGCTTTACAAATGTGTGATTTACTGGCAATGGGTAGTCTGCAGGATGGTGACTGTGTCACACTGTCTGCAGTCGTTTGGAAGTGGAATGAGCTCATGGCAGCACTCGCTCAGGACAGAGCAGGGTTGCAGCAATGCTGCAGGGCGTTGTAAAAGTCTCCAACATGACTGAAAAGAAAGTTTCTAGATTTGCCAACTGATGGTTTTTAGATTTAAAAAAAAAAAAAAAGCTGCTAACGGGGTGTAGAAAGTGGCTAAATGTAGCGACAGAGTTTATAAGTTAGCCTCTGTCCTGACAGCAGCCATCCCTGCACTTGGCCACGCCCCCTTTACTCCGCCCAGTTTGCTGGAATTTTTCAAAATGTGTAAGGAGCGGGATTATGATTTCACAGCGGGCCAAACCCTCATTTGGAAACTGCTTTTCATATGTACTCAGTTTATATCTGTCTAACATGAGAGGAAATTCTTTGGTTAAATACTTTCACATTACATTATGCCATAATGCACTCCTAAGTGATGTATTGAGGAAGGGTTTTGAGCATCCTCTGACTCCATGAACCCATTAAGCAGTTTAAAGTTTCCGTTCACAGCAAATTGGACTGTGAGATAGGATAAAGATCACCAAGCTAACTGATCTGAAACCTCTATTTTTTTTTTGTTCCTCTCTTCCTCAGGTGATTCAGACCATCAGTGCGGTGGACAAGGACGAACCTCTGAACGGTCATCGCTTTAATTTCGCCCTGGATGCAACCGTCGCTGGCAACCTGAATTTCACCCTGCGAGATAACAAAGGTGCAACTGCCTTTCTGTGTCACTCTTTGATGCTGTTCAAAGATAGTGGTTTACTCTTTATTGTGAATTTATAGAAGAGTGCCAGACGCACACATACACAGAGAATCTGTGAGTGTTTGATGCTAAAAGCACCAAAAAAATCATTGGAGTCAGTAGAAATTCTTTATTTGGATTAGAAAACAGAACAATGTTTGGTTATTAAGGCCTTTATTTTGTCATTTCTAGTTTAAACAGTTGTTACTTTGCTTACCTTTAAATTAGTGAATTGCTAAATCTTCTGATATATTTTTTCCTATTTTTGTTTAGCTCTAATTTCTGTCACTTTATTGGTTGTTCTACTGTCAACTTACTACATATTTTTATTTATTTTTTTTATTAGTGATGGCACATACGGCTCTTTGAAAGGAATAAATGGTTTTAAATGAACCATTCAAACTATCTCTTTTTGAAATTTATTTTTTCTAAGACATCGATTTTATTTCTGTTTCATGCAGTTGTTTGCAAGTGTTGTGTGTATTCATCACATTTCAGTGTTATTTGTAATCCAGAAACAAAATAAAAAGGAAGATGTAAGAAACAATAGAGGAAAGAGTGAAGCTGAGTTTCTTTACCAGAAACAAAAGCACTCCAAGCTAAATGTCTCAGCTACACAAAATTGTAAAGCATCTTTTAATATGTTTTTCTTAGTATTTTATTATGAACATATATTATCATCATTGTAAAGACTGATTAAACATAGGTCTGTCCCAAAATTTCAGAAAAACACACTTACTGCCATAAAATGTATTCTGAGTATTTTCCACATGAAAGTATGTCAAGATGGGTTTGCGTTGTTACTTGCATCTTTTTAATTCAACCAGCCAATGCAATTGACTCTTCCCATCCCTCTCTGGGACTCTGCACAGCACACACCACCTACGCCACATTTCTGTTTAAGACATGAAGCAAAATCAACAAAACCATATGGTACATGCCTCTATTTGTAACACCACGTAGTCTGCGACAGCGTTCTTTTTCTACCAAACAATGCACCTTTAACCTTTAGACACAAGATGCAGCTGCCTTTATACCGTCATAATCTGCTACCCTCCCACACATAAAAGTGGGTGGAAAACTTCATTTTAATTTCTATGTAGACGTATATACTCGAGAGAGTTGTACTTGACTCTATGATTATGTGCTTTCACAAATCCCTGCTGCTTTGAAAAGAAAAAGAAACATGTTCAGGGCTGAAAGACTCTCTGAGGCAATGCCCTGTGTTGAGTGGTGCGCTCACCTGTGTGGGAGATGAGTTGAGGCTCTCTCCATACCTTTTCTCAAGGTGCAGCAGCCATCATGCTGTGCCAGAGTAATCCACATGAGTGTGAACATGTTAGACACTGAAGTGTATGTTCAAGGTAACTCAGGTAGAAGACCAGGGATTATCTAGTCTGCATTGGAAGACCTGTTTCGTCCCTGTAGGGAGGCAAATAAATTTTGGAGGGAGTAGCGATCAGTCTAGGAGAGCCTTGACTGACTATTTTTATACTTACATAGTAGATACATATCATATATAATTTCAGGAAATATTGGTTTTATTCATTTAAATTTGAAGTATTTTTTTAGGATATTAAAATCTTTCAGTCTTCTAGCTGACCCAGTATGTAGGTGAATGTGGAACTAAATGAACAGAGGGCATTCAAAACATCTAGCCTTTTTTATAAGAGTGACCAGAAGAACTAGAATGTTAATAGGAAGCCAAAAATGTCCTGTTTTTAGTTTGCAGCTCCTGAACTCTGATCTTACTGATGCTTACATGACTTAAAGTGGGAATGTATCTGAAGTCTTTCCAAAAAATCACATAGGGAGCAGCATGGATATAACCAACTGTTTGAAGCAACATTAACAACTACATAAATGCATTGCATGATTGACATTTTTCCTAACTTTGATTGGTGGTTTCTGACTGGGAGCAGTGTATTTCTGCAGATGGCAGTAGGGCCACAGGGAGGAGGCAGAGGAGCTTGGATTTTCACACATTATTTATCTCAGGTTCTACTGTCATGTCATAATTACAATTTTAACAAGTACGTAAAGAACACATTTTTATAAATGCTACCTGCTGCAACTTTAAGGACATTTTTAACATACCATCCATCTAATTTAATCTTTTTGACTGATATGTGCATTTTGTTTTTACTCAAGGGAATATATCCACCTCATATTTAAAGGGATTTTTTTTTAACGTGTCTTATGTAAACCAGCTGTTCTTTTTGTTCCTAGGTGATTGTGTTTTCTTTACAATAGAGCCCCTCTTTGTAATAAATTTTACTTTTTTTTTTCTCAGACATCTGAAAGCAAACGAAGACAAAGGAACCGTCTTTTATGGTGAAATCTACATTTCAATCATGGCGGCTCAGTTTGAGAGTGAATTTCATTCTATTGATACAGCCGCCATGAAATGCTTTTCCTTCTCTTTAGCTGCGATAATGGCTCTCTGTTTTCCTGACGCTTTCTTTCATACTGAGATTTGACATAAAATTTTATTATGAAACCAAAGCTGTTATTAGCCAACAGGTGGTCAAGACCAGAGGAAGGCACCACTGTGTGTCATATAATAAACTGTGTTAATGATGCCATCTGTTAGCCTTTCTGGTGAAGTCATTTCAAAATTCATGAACAAAGCAAAGAAGGTGTAATGCTACCTGCTGTTAATATCTACATTGGATGGATGCACCATTGAACTTGTGTTTTTCTCTCTTTTGCAGACAACACTGCCTCCATCCTGACAAAACGAGGTGGCTTCAGGAGACGGGAGCAGGCCGTGTATCGACTGCCCGTGTTGATTACAGACAACGGAAAACCCGCCCTCAGCAGCACAAACACACTTTCGGTGCGCGTATGTGACTGTGACTCGGATGGCGTGGCCCTGTCTTGTGGAGCCGTGGCCTACACGGCAACTGGCCTTAGCACTGGTGCCCTTCTGGCTATTCTGGGCTGCATCATTACACTTCTGGGTAAGAACTGGATGACCTCAGTGTCAGAAACATAAAGCCTTGTTCCAGCTGTTTGCTTTTCTCTTGGCTGTTCTATTCAGCGTAAAGGTCGGAGTGGGCAGCTTTAATATTGGAAGAAGGTTTCAGACACAGATTTTATGCCCGTATTTCTTGTTTCTGTTATGTGGGTCTTCAACTCAAGTATTAAAAGTGCTATTAAAACATTTCTAGGAATACTAAAACAATATTGAAATTATGTGCAGTGATGTAAAAAAGTTTATTCACAGGTGGTGGAAAAAAGTAAAAAAAAATAATTTGTAGACCTAATGAATTTTGTCATTTTTCTTTTTAAAGTAGAAACCCAATATTATTCAAAAAGTATTTCCTCCACTTTCAGATATCTCCTCTTTATTCTGTTACATCTTTTTACATCTGACAAATACATACAAAATACAGTTTTCAAATTATGATTTTATTTATTAAAAAACAAAAATGTATTCCACCGAACATGGCCTTATATACAAATAACTAATATTTCCCATTTTAGTTAAATGGTTACCTATGACAAGACAAAGACAGACACACCCATTACTCCACCTCTGCCTTCCTGAAACAACAGAAGGTTTTTTTAGTGGCCTAGTGAAAGTCTGGATTTGTATGTGACTAAGAAGATGTGGTAGGTAGTTCCTGCCTAAAATGTTCCACTGTATTTTCAATACATATGAAGTTAATTACAAAACTGGCCTTTTATCACCCATAGTTGTATAATATATTATTTTCTGAAAACTTTGTATCATCTCCTGCTTCCATTTATTTTGGTTATGACTCCCGGGTGACTTATGAAATACATTTTAATAGTATGCCTGACAGAACTAAAGCAGGTCTTAGCGACCTCCTGCTGTGTTGGATATTTATTAAAGTCACATAATCACATTTCCCCTTAGTTGAATCCATAAAATCCCTTTAGGTTGATGGTTGCCAAAGCAGTTATGAAATGATGTAATGGCATATACTAATTGAGGGAGATGTGGAGAGAAACACAAAAAAATGTTTTAGCTAAAAAAAGTTTTAGTATTTGTAATTTCATATCAGAGAAGAAACAAAATTACTAATAGTTGAAAATACCTCATATCTCTTTTGTGCTGTGGTCTCCTTACCCCTACAAATAGCTGAAATCCACCTATTTCCACACAGCTCCTCCTTGGGTATAACCGAGCTTCCTCCGCACAGAGCGCCTCTCCTCCACGCCTTCCCCAGTCTGCTCCATCAGACTAGCGGCAGCGGCAATTAGAAATCACCTGGTGGAACTGGGCATCTGCTGAGCTTATTATAGGATCTCCTTCTCAGTCCAACACTCTTAAGAATGGTTGTTATTGGGAGAAGTTACTACAATCAGCTGATGATGAGAAGCCTTTTTGTGATGATGTGCTGAAGGCAGTGTGGGGAAAGAGCAGGAGTTTCTTAAAGAGACAGAGGTCATGTTTAAGTCGTGATTTATATATACAGCATTTTTATAACTGCTGAAGCTAACATTACATCTTGAGTAATACCTCCTTTAATCTCAGTGAACCTCTTTATCTCTCTATCTGGTACGTTGTGGGCAGTTGTAGCTGACATGTTGAATCAACATGTGTGCTGTGGTGATATCGGTGGCTGGAAGTGCTGTGGTGATATGAAAACAAGTTGTTGCAAAATTTTAACAAAATTGTTGTCTTGGTCAAGGGAGAAGATTATAAAAATTATTTAAAAAAAAAAAAAAAACAAGCCAAGGCAAGGCGGTCTCATCTATTTTTACTGTTCATTAAAATTTGTCATCGTTCAATGTATCTTCTTCTCACCTGGGAAACAAACTTTAATTGCATTACTGCCATCTGCTGGCTTGGGGTTTATTCGTATATGTGTCTAGTATGCCACAAATTTTGGAACTGAGAAAGGTGTCTATTATTTTTACAATCTTTTGTCTAATTAACTGAAATTAGCTGCAGTTTAAAGGCAGTTTAAATGCTTCATTATTTTTCTGAAGCAAAAATAAAACGATGCACACTCAGGGCTTCCGGACTTTACCATCTGCCTGGTTCTTGTGCATTTTTCATTTTCCTACCTCGAGCTTGCAGATAATATTCTGCTCCATATGTTGCATTTGTTCTTTGGTCTCGCTGAGTATGCTAGCAAGGAAAATGGATGCAATATTTTTATATTTAGTTTGTATTTTGTTCAATTCTGTTTATTCTATAAACATGACTGTTATCTGAGTGAAAGCAGTGCTTGACTCTACAGTTTGTTCCTCTTTCATTCTTTTAAAATATTCTCGCTTGCAGAGAAATTTGACAGAAAAGGATTTGAAAATATAACTACAAAGCCCGATTTCCTTTTAGCAAAAGGAAAATACAAACTGTTCCTCTTTTCTCACCCCTGTACTCCCATTAAAATTCAGTCCCTTAGCAAATGTAAGGAGTGGGCAGTGCATTGACAGCTTATACACCCTACATTGGCACTGCTGCGCTCCCTCATAATCTGCCTGAACTTCCACTTTGCAGTCTCCGCTCTGTTTGGCTGTTGAGTTGCAATGGGAATTTATTTAAAATAACAACCCCTGCAGTTCAGAAAGTAGTTCAGATGTAAGTGAAGGTAGTGCAGCCATTCAGTCCAGTACTTGGAACCAAAGAGAACCATACAGTTAGCAGCCAGTCCTGATCTATCTGTAGGCTGTTGAAGAGTCTCGACATCTGACATTCTTGCACAGGTCAAACGTGGAAGGAGACATTTTCCCTTAAATTTCCATAACCAGAAAATATAGTGACCTTTGTGAGGCAGCTCTGAATAGCCGTTCTGATGTTTACAACTCGAACACCAAGAAAATCCAATAAGATCAATTATGTACAGTGAATGTTACTGGAAGAGGAAGTTTTGAATTTTAGTTAAAAAACATTGGAGGTGAAAGCTCAACCTTTGGCTTTTTGTGTCAAATAAACCAAATATGTGACTGGCTACAACAAATCCAGTATCCCTGGGGATGTTTTTAGTTATTTACAGATTCTGTATGTGTGAATAATAAGTCTTCCAATAATGGCAAACACCTGGAATGAAATTAAGTAAATGTGACATTTTGAATGTTGGTATGCAGCAAACATGATCACTGAGAAAAAGGCCCTTAAAGTCTCAAAGGTTGTCTCAAAACATGATCAGCAGCTTGAATATTTAAAAAAAAGGCTTCAATTACTTTGCATTAACTTCACCCCCCAGCACTGACTGTCAACAGGTATACTGTGACTGAGAAGGTGTGCAGACAAAAGCTTTTACTAGTCATATTTTGTCAAGCTTATTGAGTAAAAATATATAGTTTCTCTAAGTTTTCAGCTGTTGTCCCTTTTTCCAATAAGACTGTGAACTTCTGTCTTGTGAGTCATAGAGTTGTCTGTAAGCCCTGAATAGTAGTATAAGTATAAGTTATCACTGAAATGATGATGGTAAAAGCATGATGCTACCCTCACCCTGTTTCATTGTTGTAATAACATTGTCCATTGCTAGGTTGTGGAGTGTTGTGCCATTAAGGATTATAAATCATTAATGCAACAATATCCCTTTAATTTTCTTGTCTGCGTTTGAATGTTGTTTTCCAAAGAAATTCTCAGTCTCATTTCTTATGCTTCAAATGAATCCAAGGGATTATTGAAATAAGTGCTAGTGCATTTCAAGGATGCTC
Organism: Brachyrhaphis terrabensis; assembly: GCA_903067065.1. Taxonomy (NCBI): domain Eukaryota; kingdom Metazoa; phylum Chordata; class Actinopteri; order Cyprinodontiformes; family Poeciliidae; genus Brachyrhaphis; species Brachyrhaphis terrabensis. The sequence continues at coordinate 22,164 of CAEGAG010002333.1, read as the reverse complement.
TGCTTCTGTTTTTGTGTAACAGCATATGTAAGGACGCCAATAAAGACACTTGTAAATGAGCATTCATTACCACGCTTGCACAGATGACGCAGCTCTGAGCTGTCACCTCTGGGCAGCATTATTACTCATATAAACCCACAGACACAGTTTAGCTTTTAGCTGATCTTCATTCATAGAGAAGAATGAGGATCTAAACAGTTCATACAATAACTGAGATAAGATCTGTGATAAGGTCAAACTTCTCTCCTTTTTTCTAATCCCCTGGTAGTTTTTCTCACCATCAGTTCAACAGAGAATGCCTACAGTGTTGAACTGACATTTTAAAAGAGGCAACATGTCAGAACAACCCAAAACCAATACTTTTGAACAAGCCCTTAACTGGTAGGATATTCTAATTGTGATAACCTCACACACTCAAAAGACTTGCAGCTTTTATTGGATATTGACTTGACTGGGTTGCAGGGGGTGTGTGGTAGGTTTGGGTGGGGGGGTGGGGGCATGGGGGGGGGGTATGTGGAATTCTGCTGAACTTGCATCTTTAGACCAGATTTAGCCTAGCTATAGCATGTGGCACAATGCCTAGTTTGGCATATGACACCATCTCCTGACTTATTTCCAGAGGAGTTTAATTATGGGAGAGTTTTGTCAAACAGTTGCATGTTATTAACTTTTTAAAACAGTGGTATACCTATTTCTTGGCCTAGTGTTAATGCCTATGGTTTTCAGACTAAGTTTCCTTTGCATGTGAATTTAATTGTGCATGATGCTCTGTCACCTTCTACCTATTTAGCACAATTAGATGAGCATCTTTCCTCCTCTTCTCCTCTTCCGCCTTGTGAATATTGGTCCCAGCTCTCCCACTGTAGTGGAACTTTGTCCTTGGCTTGCATTAACCAGCCCATGCGTGACCGCTCTGACGGATCCTTTATTCTTATCTCCGTTGATAGGCTTCCATGAGGAACCTTTTCAATCTGTAGGTTGCTATTGAGGCCGTGATTGCGTGTGATTGTGTTGTTGTGGATGACAATCGAGCTTGACTGCATCTCACTGCTGTCACTCTCAGGTTCTGTCATTCTTACGTTGCCTTTTTTCTTCCCCTTTTCCTTTTTCACTCTGTTTTTCATCAGGTGACCACCAGTAATATTGTTTCCAGTTATCTGTCATCATAATAATACTTAGAACATATGTTACATGTAGAGAGCTGCTTTCCCCAGAATGCATCACTTACTTTGAAAGCTTCAGCCAGAACAGATGATAGAAAACAGGCTGTTTTCACCTGCCAAGCTAAAAACCACTAAGAGCTGTGTTTGCATTTACATTAACTCTATATGCTCATGAGCTGAGTGGTCATCAATCATGGCTTGATATTTTTAGATTTAATTACCTGGCTTGTGCTTCTTGCATTAATAGCTTCGAAAATGCCTGAATACAACTGCACTTTTGAAAAATGTCATTTCAAACCCAATTTTATGATCCAGCCACTTTGGAAGATATGTCTAAACTACTGAGACGATCATTATCTCGTTAAGATCCTGGGCCGTTTTTCCCCAGTGCAGGTCAGGTATGGCTCAGCCCTCCTGAGAGCCAATTAGGATATTACGTAGCATCTCCAGGCATTTATTTCTATCTGGACGCCTGACTTACTTATCAGATCTATTTCATTAATCTCTGTATCTGTTTGTGTCTCTGGCTGCTCTGGCTGTCCCCTGTGGAAGTCTTGTGTTTTTTTCTGTGTTTCGACATCTCCAAAGTAGTCAGAGATATTTTATGTTCAAGCTGTTTTGTTGGAAGTCGGCCTTTTCTTTGCTTGAACAAGCCCATTACCAGCAGATTTAACTCTTGTTACACATGGAAAAAGCTGAAAATACCTCACATGGGAGAACTGGGAGGAAATGGCTCAGAGCTTCCTAAAAGGATCCATAGAGGAAAATATAAACACAAAAGTTTATGGAGGAGAAAATAAATACAGAGTCTGAAGCCTGTACTGTACAGACTAACCCACAGATGTGGACCAAGTTGTTGGGACCCTTGGTAATGACAAAAAAAAAAAAAAAACTGGCATGATCTTTCACCTAAAATGAAGAAAATTAAAGACATTTATTTTTAATAAATTTTTGGAAGTGTGAAGAAATCGTGTTAAGGTACCAAAGCATTTTCTGTCATTTTGGTACTCAAAACTCAGGATTTTCTACTCCATATGGGGATCGTTTCTGGAAAACCTGAAGGAATATCTTACTGCCTTATATCATTAAAAGGGACAAATAGTTTTCCTGAACTAGTGTGAAAAATAAAATAATTAAAAACAACACAGATGTTCCAAGTAGAAAAACTGTCAAAACAAGGAAACAGTCTTAGTAAAAACGATTAATTAGTGAACTGATCAGATAGTCACCAAAGCATGAGTAGATCTGACAGTGTATGTAATGTACATTTTTTGCTGGGCTATCATTCAGACATGAGAGAGAGTTACAGCTTCATTATGCATTATGTAACACTGGTTGTTTTAAATGTGCTCAACTCAAGTAAAGAACACATCTTGTCATCTCAGACCATGTTTAAAAATTGTGGAACCTGGGAAATAAGCCTATGAAATGAGTTTAATCATCAGCATTAGGCTGGGGAAATTGAGCATCTCTTTAAAAGCTTCATGAATCTTAAAGTGTGATTTTATAAAATGGTAAAAGTTATTACAAAGCTGAATCATTTATATTAGGTTAATGTATGACCTGCTGAAAAATTGTTCTTCTAGCTAGAAGTAGGCTAAAGCAGTTATCCTTAGTCCAAGGTGTTTAAATATTTTGAGGATCATGCATATTTCAACAAGTATAAAAGTTGTTAAAACTGGAAGTCAGCACACACATCTGCTGAATTAGGTGAAAATGTTTAATAGCTGAAATAGCACAAAGTATGGTCACTTAACTTCTTTGGTTAAGTGACCATAGAACTGCAAAAGGATCACAGGAGTGTGTGTGTGATATCTTGCATTCAGAGGTATGGAGAAAGCTTCGAGAAGCATTGCTGAAGAACAGAGGAAGTCCTGCATAACTGTTGTGATTACGCCTGTCTATTGTCATTCATCACTTTGTACATTCGCAGCAGCAGACAGTCACATCCCTGAAGGAGAAAGACACCTCTTTATGTGACCAGACACAGATTTTCCATTCGCTCTTTTCAGTGTGTGTTGCTCTTGTTGCAAATGTATTCGCTCTTTCGGAAAGATTGTTTTACCCAGGTTGAATTCACAGTAAACAAAGCTCAATGTGTGGGTGTAAGGCAGTTGGCGGATCGAAACCGTCACATTTGATTATATCAATCAGACGTTCTCTCTAGTTCATGTAGTCTAAATGTTTAAGCATTGCTGTTATTTCTCTTGTAGCTTATTACCATGCTGGAAGGGGTGAGTTAGTCATTCTATTTATATATGTAAATCTAAGCATTTCCGCACAGGCCCTTACAAAGGCAACAAATAACTTTTTCTATTCTATAATGAAGGAAGAGCCAAAAACATGACAAAAAAAGTTCAGAAGCAAGTATAGCATAGAACCAATGGCTTTATTTGAGAAATAATCAGTGGGCAAACAGGAAGCTGAAGAGCTGAAACACATGCACCAATTAAAGTTAGCTAAGGAAAACACAAGCAAGACAGTGAGGGAAACAAAGATTGACTGACCTGAATAATAATTAATACGACGTTAACAGAGAACCTAGCAGAAAACATATACACTTGAATATTAGGAAATATGGCAAAGTATTTCAATATGGCAAAGTCAAAATAAGTGGATCTGAGGCTCTTTCCAGAGAGAAACAAGCTCTGTAAAATGTAATACAAGGTAAAAGAGAAGGCACCCAAAAACAGCAAGCTTGAAAGTACAAGATTTGTCAAGCATTGCAAAAAGTGAGCATAAAAACATATCAAAATACTAAATAATAGGAACATTTCATAAAACTCAACTTTTCAGCAGATGACTAAACTACACAAATGCTTCAAAGTTCTTGGAACATAGTTTGTGTTTTCAGGTAAACATTTTACACGTCAGGAATGATTTCCATAAAAAAATAATAATTTTGGGTTTAAATTGAATAAAAGGGTGCTTAAGTACTGCTTTACCTATTATAACGTGATTTAATATTCAAAAATGACATAACCAGGCAACATGAAGATTTTAAAAAGTGTTTAGAAGTAAATTAAATTCTAGGTGAAGGAACTATTTTCTAAAATCAAACTTATGAAACCAATACTTGCAATAGGCTATGTTTATGTGTCATAAATTAACAACAAGTTCATGTATTCGCTGTTCAAACAATAAGTTTCACTTTAACATAAAGTGTAAATCTGTATCTTAGTGAAAACAAGCCTGTTCTTCAATCAGTGAAGTTACTTGCAGTGGGTAGAGTATTCAGAAATTTTTCTTCTGTAGGAGTGGCAATACTTCATAATATTATCACTCACTTGGTTAGAAGTGCATGTTATACTATATGTATAGTAATTGTTTTAGAAAGATGACATGCAGCATTTCAGCAAAAGAAAAGCCTTGAATTAATTGAGCAATGCAAGCTTTGCGTGCGAGGCTTGTCTACGTTCTTCTTATATGTCTGTGTCAAAGTCGTTGATTAATTCATCTTTATTAAACAGCAGCGCAGAGACACAGACTGTGTGGGTGAAGCAGTGAGTAAATAACCTGTTATGTGTTCACCTGAATCACACATATAGAAATACTCTAATGAGAAAGCGATGCCTGCTGGTAAGAAAAGGGCAGGAGAGAAAATTCACCTTGTTCACTATCGATTGCGTGGGGTAGATCATTTAAACAATTCAATTACAGCAAAAGCCTTTGTAGCGCAGAATTGATCTCCTTTTTTTCCTCTGTTGTTCACTTAGTTTACATCTGTTCTCCAAAGTGAAGAGTGGGTACCTGTAGTACCGTGGCTGTGTTTGCTAAAACGTCCAGGCTGCAAACTACGTCTCTCAAAAGAGCCTCGGAACAAACTATCTGTATTCTCGGCCATCAACCAGCTCCACCTAGAAGGCTGTAACTGGATGTTGGCCTGTTTCCAGTCCATGAAGCATTGTGTCTGCCTTCTAGGCATTAAACCCTAAAGAGCTTTGCTGGAAAGCACTTGGAATATTCTATTTGGATGTGCCACTTTGTAATTCATTTTAGCGGAGCCTTGCTGAATTGAATAGAATTTAGAATGACTCTGGGCTCTAAAAACAGAAGAAACAATCTCCCGTGGAAATGTTTGGAAGCACTAAAATGTGTCCTGGATCTAAGGAGGGTAATTGGAGAAAAGGGACCACTCAAAGTCCCAGTGAGCTGCAATATTCTGCATTTTACACAGGATTCCTACACATTTTGTCGTGTAAAAATTTCACTCTCCCACACTCAATTTGTTTTAGTTCTCAGTCCTCCATGTTCATTTTACAATGTAAAATACAAAAGTTCACCATATGTTCAAAAATATTTATACAGCAGACATGCTTTTAAATTTCGTTGAATGGATCAAGTATGTTAAGTCACAAAGCAGGAAAGAAGAAGAGCAGCATAAAGTTGAAAGAAAAAGGAATGATGACAGCACAAGGGAAAGAGGAAGGAAACAAGAAAGGATGCAAGGCAGAAGGAAGTTAGTCAACAAGGAAATGAGGAAGGAAAGACACAGGATAAAAGAAGTACAACATTTTTCTAGATTAAATTCTATTCTAAGATTATTATTTTTCCACAATTATCCTTATTTGGAAAAATGGAAATCAAATGTTGGACTTTTCCAGACCACTATGGTACTGTGGATGCATGCGGTTGCCAAACAGCTAACAGAAGGCTGCCCATTCATCAACCCAGTCCTTCGGTGTGACACCTTCCTCCCTCCTTCCCATCCCCTCTATTTGCTCCTTTATTAGAAGGTGTGAAGTGGTCTTTGAATTTGGTTCCTGGGCCTCTTTCTCTGCCGCCAGCAGCAGCTCGATGCCGGGCAGGAAAAGAAATATGGACCAGTGGAACGATATTTCACTGGCACCGGCCTGACATTGATGGATAGAGAATCATTAGACGTTTGCCAGTTTGCTTGGGCGTGGAGTTATTTTCAGCAATAATGTATGGGAAGAGGGAGCAGGGGTTGAAGGAGAGCTTCTGCTATATGATCTCAGAGGCCCGTGCATTCAGCATGGTGGATCTGTGAACAAGTCTGGAAGCGGAATGTGGGCGGCGGAAAACACAAAAATAAATTACATCAAAGGTTTAGCTTTGCCTTCTCAGCTTAATATTTGAACTGTTTATTTATGACTCTCAGCCTCTTTTTCCACCATTAATCTTCTGTCATCTAGTCCAATGATTTTGATAATTTAATTTCAGTTTAGTACTTCCAGGTTTGTCTTTTACTTTTGACAGCACATATATTGTTTAATAACGCAACAAGATGTCTGGGATATACTAAGATTATTAATACTTTGTACTAATTCTGTTTCCCAGTTGCACAGCTGTTTCTCTTCTCTTGTTTCACTTTGTCATGAAAGAAGGTTGATTTTGTGGTTTAAGGACCATATTTTGTTTCCTTGGAACCTATTTGATTTTTATTTTAAAATGTCTGGCTTCACATTGCCATGTGCTGAAACGAGATTAACAGGAGATATTTTTTTCTCATCTTCCTTCTTCATCATGTCAAAGCAAAATAAGTTTTTTTTCCCCCAACATGGCTTCCAGACATTGGCATTTGAAATGTGTCTAATGGCTTTTACCTGAAATTCCTTGTTATTGTATGGTCCGTACATTCAGGCCAGCTTAGCTTTTGTAGCCATTTTAATAAATCTGCCTTGCTTGACTTCCCCAAGTTGAAAAGCAACTAAGAAAAATCTAACTATATTCATTTACACATTTATATGATCCTACTGAATACATATATTCAAATTGAAGGGAGAAATAAAGAAAAAAAGAGGATTTGTGTTCTGAAATAAATGTGAATTTATTTTTGGGATTTTTCCACCTTGTTACTAAAAATGTGGTGTACACTGTATGCCATGTTAGAACAAATATGGTACTTTAGTTTAAGGCAAATCTTGACCTAAACAAAATCTAATTACTGTTTTGAAAACAGTTTGTTTTTTTTCCTCACAGATAAACAAATTGCTATTTTTGTTCTTGTAAGAAAACATGGCGATCTTACCTAACATTATACTTGAAAATCGATGGAACTTGAAATTCCAGTGATAACTGTGAACAATATTTTTATTAGAGAAATACTTCTACTTTTCTTCATATAAATCTTATTTTTAAAAATGGGAAGTACTGTACTATTTTTCTCTCAGTTGACATATCAAAGAAAACAAATTGGCACACTACTCCTCCCTGGTTGTCTTAACTCAGTGTGAAGTGATTATCATCACACAGATAATACACATCATCCACAATTTCTCACTCCAGGACCTCTCCTCCTCTCTCTTTTGCAGTGATGGTTCTGTTGATTGTGACAATGCGCCGGAGAAGGAAGCAGCCCTTGATTCTGGAGGAGGAGAGGGACATCAGGGAAAACATCGTCCGCTATGACGACGAAGGAGGGGGAGAGGAAGACACGGAGGCCTTCGACATGGTCACCCTGCGCAACCTCAACATCATCAGAGACCCTGCCGCACGGCGAGACGTCACGCCGGACACTCCCACCTTTTACCAATACACCTCTGCTTCCCGCCCGCCCTACAAGTCGCTGCCCGACAACGTGGTGTTTCGAGAGTTCATCTGGGAGCGGCTGAAGGACGCCGACGTGGACCCCACGGCTCCCCCGTACGACTCCCTGCAGACGTACGCCTTCGAGGGCAGCGGGTCTGTAGCTGAGTCGCTGAGCTCGCTGGAGTCACTAAGTACAGACTCGGACCAGAACTACGACTACCTCAGCAACTGGGGGCCGCGCTTTAAAAAGCTGGCCGATCTGTACGGCAACAGTGACAACATGTTCTCGTAGCCCCCAAATGTCTCTCTTAGCAGTTCTGGAACTTTAAAACATGTGAGTAATATATTGTCAGAGCAAGTGGTTTTGTCCGCCTTGGTGCAGCCGAGGAAAAGATTCAAAGACAACATAAGTGATTGAAGGAAAAACACTTTGACTTCAAAGGTTTTTTTGGTTTGTTTACCTCCTAGTATGGGCTTTCAAAAGCGTGCCATGGTGAATTTTGACACTGACTTCAAAAGTGGCTTGACTGAGGAGGAAGCCTTGTGTGCAAAAGACATTAAAGGTTTCACATTTTGGGCCTGAGTCCAACCGCTGACTGCAAAATGCATTACATGTGGAAGCTTTTTTTTTTTTTTTTTTTTTTTTTTTTTTTTTACAGGGAGAAACCTGTCCTTTCATTCCAGTGATGGGCACAGTCCCAACACTCCGGCTTTGATGCATTCCTTTGCTATCTCTGTGCTAAAAAACAAAAAGTTTTTCATGAAAGGCTGTCCCCCTGGCAGCTAATCAGTAGTCTCTGGACTGCTCAGATGAAATATGAGAACAATTTATGTTTCTTATTACCGTTTTTTTGCAGAAGACAGTTGAAAATGGGCTGTATTTTATAAACCTTTACACCCAGAGCCACATTAGTCATGGACTCAGTCATAATTCTTAAAGTTACTAGCCAGACTGTTCTGTAAAATCTGATCAAACTCTCTTTAGATATTGCCACCTAAAATATTTCTTTTATAAAGTTTTCCTTTTTGTTTTGGTATTTTGCCTTAAATTCATCCATCCATTGTCTGCACGCGCTTATCCCGGCAGGGTTGGTGGGCTGGTGCCATTTTATGGCAAATCCCAGTTATAAATCCTAGAAACATACCTGTAAAAGTGGCCACACTTCTGCTGATGCAGAGATGAATTAGTTGTAGGGATTCATGTCTGCTCTCTAGTTTTTGTAAAACTTTGACCAACCGATTGCAACCAATTCCCATTTCCTTTTAGGAATTTCTGTAAGCAGCTAACAAAATGTAATAGATATATAGTATATCACAAAATATTTTTGTACCTGAAAAATTGGGTAAAATAGACAAAGGAGGTGAATGACCTGTACCTGCTGTTGTAGTTAGCACAAAAAGTAAGGACATATTAGTTTGGCTCACTCTATATTTGCAGTAACAATGCATTTTGGAAATGAAACATATATTTGGAAAGCCTTTTTGTTTCTCCTTAAATTGTGGAACATTTGTGAGGAACATGGATTTGTAGGTTAAGCAGCAGAGTTGAGTATTTGTGCAGCAACATGAAACACCTGCCAAATTCTGTCTCCCACTCCCCAAAACGTTATTGACTATTGACTCCTGTCTGGTGTGGTTTATTGGATTTAATGATACAAGTTTAAGAAACAAGAAACATCAACGATATAGCAATGTATTTCTTTAGCAAAACAGAGGGTCAGTAGTGTAAAGGTGATCCATAGAAGACCACAGCAGCCTGGGACCACCTTATCTTTCTGATTACCTCCTTGGATACACACTTTTGTTGGATGGTTCTGTTGGTCACTCTGGCATGTACGACACACCTAAAGTTATCCCACAAGTGTTCAAAGGGGTTGTGGCAAAGACTGTAAGCAGAGTTTGGCTCCATAAGTCAGTCGTACTGCATAAATTTTGAGTAATATTCCAAAAAACACCAAAGTTGTTGAGGATGACCGGAATTTCACCCTTGAGGAATTGCAGATCAGTTCATGCAAAGTTCTTGAAAAAACCAACTGCTTATTGTTTTACTTTAAATTGGAACGGAAAGAAGAAAATGTTTCCTGCTGGTAGCTGCACAGCTGCTGCATCACCCACCACTACCACCAACTATGGTTGCCAGGCATATCCACTTTTGATGAGCCAAATCCTACCTGTTAGCTCTACTGCACTTGCTCTTGCCAAACATTCTATGCCGCCATCGTCTTTCCAGTTGCTCTGCAGCCAGATGGAGCGAAGGTGTATGGGGGAAGTGCATTTGTCCATTGAGTATAATACATTGGATTGGTATGTACCAGTAAAGAAGCATTCACTGCCACTCCCACTACACTGCGGCCAAACACGTATGAAATAGAATTGAAAAGTAATGAACATGAATGGACGCCAGTCAGACAGACACAAAAAAGTACTCAAAATCTCTGAAGTCCTTTGAATTTTGTCACGATAAAATTACAAAGAGTGTTTTTGAATACTGATTTTAATTTTATATGGGCAGTATGGAATAGGAGGTTGGTCAGAGTTGATGGGAAGTTGGGTGGAGGTAAATACAGGACAGTCATAAAGGAAAAACAGTTGGAATCAGCAACAGTCTTGAAATTTAGGTTCACCTTCCAGCTGAATGGTAGCCCTCAACAGATAACCAGAGCTACAATTGAATAGCTTAGATCAAAGCATGTCTTTGCGTCAAAATGACCCAGTCAATGTTCAAACCAAGATGCACTATGTTCCTTCTGACTGAGCTTGAGTTATTTTGCAAAGAAAAACAAATCTGAGTCTCAAAGCTGGTAGAGACATTTCCAAAAGGACTTTTATGCTGTAATTGTAGCTAAAGGTGGTTCTCCAAAGCACTGACCCAGGGAACCTGAATACAATTAACATAATACTTTTCAGCATGTTATTTTGTATAAAATTTTCAAAACCAACTACTCTTTTTTTTTTCTTCTTTTTTTTACAATTATTTTCTAAATTGTGTTAGTCTCCATTGTAGAGAATCCATTGAAGTTTGGGGTTCGAAATTGACGAGTTACGAAGTTAAAGCAGAATGGTTACTTCTGCATGACAATGTACATATAATTAAACCAATTTATTTTCAAAAGCCAATCAATGTCCTCCTCATCTTTACCATCCACAGCGGTGCTGCTCAAGGCCTGGGGATCCACAGAATGGGTCACAACTTGAACTGTCCCTCTGTCTGATGTCATTGTATTGTATTTTTCTTCAACTAAGTTTAGTTCTTCTGGAGGTCCCACTGACAACATCAAACTTCAATCTATATGGTTTATTCCTGCTGGCTCATGTGATGTCATCAGCTCAAATACAAACACACCAGGATCATTAGAGGATTTTTGTTTATTGTCTGCTTATTAGAAACTTTGTATTCCACAGTAATAATCCATATTTCATGACTGTGTTGTTCAGTATTGTTGTAAAGTTATTTATGAAGAAAAATGCACATCTGGCTAGTATCTTTAACACTACATGACACACAAATTCATACCTATAATACAGTATAACCAAGTACAGTAGTTGATGTGCTAAGGAAGTTGTGTGAATCATAAAAAGAATGACATCCATCAGTTTTATATATCAGCAGGGTGACAGAGAAACACAAGCTCTTCTTCTCCTGAAAGTACATTTTGCAGATGTCGCGATGTAGTGTGTGTCTCAGTCTGTTTCTACTTCTGCCTTTCTATTACCAACAGTATCATTTCTCAGCTATGAAGTCGGGGTTTAGTTCTGCTTTTCTACAAGGTGGGAGCGTCAGATCAGTGAGCCTTGATGATGGATTTGTCCGTGCTGTGCTAGAGATTCACAACACCTAGACTTTAAGGGGGCGGGGGGAGTCAAGTATTTGTTTTTAAAATGGATGACCTCACAGAGGTCTGGTTTGTAAGTAAATTAATTTAGCTTCTGTAGTTTGCAAAGTCCAGCATATATTGTAATTTTAAAATTGAATTTTAAATAATGTACGGTTTGAATATCGATGGTGAACGGACACACTGTATGATAATCATATTGTGGCGATTTTCTTTTCTTTTTCTTTACCCAGCTTAAACAAGTTATGTTACAACTGGGTGTGCACATGTGCAACCGCTATGTATTATTTATTTCAAAGAGGCAGAACTGTGCAAATGATGTTTTTATCTTTTTGCTGAAAATAAAATTGATATTCAGTTCCTTAAAAGGCTTAAGGGATTTATTTCAGGTTATCTGAACATAAAGGTCATCTCTGGCTAGAAACTACAGACAGTAGCAGTAATAACCAATGACTCTGAACCTGTTGCCATCATTAGGGACCTCATAAAACCAGAAAAGGACTCAGGAGGGGAAGGAGCTTTTTCTGTGTGGCTGTTGAAGCTGACAAAGCATTAATGCTCCACAGAGGCTGTTGTGATGCCTGTGAGGCTCACCAACGCTCATTTGGGGAGCTTAGTGCAAATTTTTCATGCCCATTTGATGCAGTAAAATAAAGTCCACTTGTTTTGTTGTTAAACGCTGCATCTCAAGCGACCAAAAAAAAATGTTAATTGACTCCCCTCATTTAGGAATGTAGAGTCAAGAAACAAATTAAATGAATCATGAACAATATACTGGATTTAATTAAACCCTGCCTTAGTTTCCACACACAAAGTAATAGAAGCATTTTGGAAAAAGCTGAGTCTATTCTCCCTGTCATGGAAGGAAAGATTTTTTTCAGTCAGCTGATCAGCAATGGGCAGCAACAGGTGTGAGAGGGGAAGTGCTAAGCTACCCAGAAAAGCTCATCCTGGCACTTTGTCTGACATCTCTTATTTATATTTAAGTCAAACTCTTGAAAAGTCTCTAATAGCATCTAAACATTTGCTAGATTTGTGACTTTTCTGAAAGAGCCATTAGAAGGTTCAGCAAATGTCTGACTGGGCAACATTAGACATACTTGCATGAACCTAGAAGACATGTTAACTAACACGTTCTTTAGTGCATCCATGACTCACATTCTTACCTTACTGAGATTCTTTTCATTTAAAATTAATTTTAATTTCAACTTCAGGGTATTTCTTAATTCAAGTCACATGCATTATTTTGAATCTCAGTCACAAGATCTGAATCCAAACAACTGAGAACAATTCTGTGCAAAACACTTTCAGATGTTTACATTAAAAGCTACAGTCATACTGCTGTATGTTTAGAGCAAATCAAGACTAAATTTAGGTTCAGGGAGAACAAGGGGTGCTGCAACATATGGCATGGCCTTGATCTCCACATCACAAACACAGTGTGGGATCACATAAAAAAGACAACAGAGATGGGCTAAATGCACAGATTAGCTGTTCATAAAAAAAAAAAAGAAATTGGAACATCTGTGCCTTAAAAAAATCCTCTAATTTAACCATTAATTATCAACAAAAAATGCCAGACATATTTTGAAGGGATCTTCTGTTCATGTTAATGCCCAAGCTTTGAACAGTTCTCAGCTACGCTAACAGATGCACAAAATGAATAACCTCAATGTTTGTAATTCTATTTTGTCATTTTTTCCCCCTAACATTTGACTTTTTTCTTTCCTGGCTTGCTCAATCCAGATTTAAATCAAAGCAAAAACAGCTTGTGTCCCGAGCCGTTTCAAGTAGTCAGAGCTCCATGAATACAACTGACAGTATAATTCATAGTGATGCAAGAGATTGCAATGGACTTGTTAGGTGTTTTTTTTCCTTGGTAAATATGTCGTCTTCTTACAGGTATTGACACATTTTTGCAAAGCTTTGAACCTGGAAAAGACAGGATTTTGTCAGTGTGACTTCAGAATAACTATAGTTACAGTGTGTGAGCATTATTGTTCAATCAAATCTTATTCTTCACTCATTTTTCTGTATTCAACAACTATAATTACATCTCCCTTCAAAGCCTGTTTGAAATAATCATTTATAAGAGGCTCTTTCATATGTGCCTGGTGATAATAAAATCCACTTTTAGGTCGACATTATAGGTTAATTTTCTCATAATACTTCAATAAAAGACCATGTGACAGCAGCTTCGTTAGGAGCAAGAACTCAAGCTTATGTTTATGTAATAATCATATTTTTTAAATGTCATCAATTTACTTTGTGTCACAGAAATCAAAGTTTGATTTGATCGAACAGAATAAATTGATTTGTTATCTAAGCAAATCTTATAAAATTCTAATAAAACAAGAATACAATATTACTCTCAACTAATTTGCACTTTATAAATAAGTTAAAAAGTGATGTGAAAGACGCATCTCTCTGAGGTATATAAGCAATAATCAACCTTGAAAATTAGTGGAATGGAGAAAAAACAGCTTGGAAAGGGATTGGTTATGCAGCAACTTTTGGATTTATCGCCACCCCTGGTGAAGACGTAGTAAAATAATTTTTAGAAAACTGCAAAATATATCACAGAAAATTTTAGAACACTCGGACCTTTAACATTTTATTCAGCCAGAAAAAAAAAGCCACCTAAGAAAACTAATGCTTTAACAAAATCCCCAACTGTTGAGACTCCAACTAAGACAGAGAAAACAAAGGCCACTGAAGCATTTTTTTTTAGTTTATACCTTACTTTTTAAAGCAAAATAACTTCTATTGTCCATCAGTGAGGCAAGATGAAGTGTGTAGATTCACACTAATATAAGAATATAAAAACAGAAAGTAAAAATAACTATAAAGTAAGGTCAAATTTACAAAATAAGACCAAAAGACAGTGCAGTTAATTAAAAAGTAGCAAAGAAATGTGCGAGGATAACTTAAGTAAAGTAAAAAATGTGCAGGTATGTGTATGCATAAGGAAAATAACAGACTATTTACAGGCAGTAATAAAACAAGAACATGGATGTGCAAATAGCAGCAGCAATGTTATTAGAAATCTGAAAAAATGCTGCAAAAATCCTCCAAAGCGTATATTTAGAAAGCTGCATCAAAAAATGCATCAAAAACTGAGTTTTCACATTGGATTATTTGAAATATCTAAACATTTTTTTTTAAAAAAGGAGACTTCTCCCAGAAAACTGCTAAATTGTCTTCACTGGATCTTTTGATAGGACTTTAACTATAATGGTATGGCCACATCATCAACAGACACAGATATTCCAAGTCATATGTGGCTTTAATGAAAATACGATTTTAATGTTTTTTTTTTTGTGTGTGTGCTAAAATGAAGAAATAACTTCTACAGAGCTACTTAAATATCTTTGCTAGTTTCTTTTTTAACCTGGGCATTCTTTCATCTTCTGAGGAAACATGAAAAAACAATCCCAGTAAATATCTGAATGCACCTGTAGTGGTATAGAGCTGCTAGATGATTTGATCACAAACTTTTAATGTAAACTCTGGTGCTGATAGCAGCGGCTAACAGTTGTTGATTTTGAATGACCCATCGCTGTCGATCAAAATCAGCAGGAAAGTGTCTTTAGCTGTCTGCCGCCTGCTATACTTATAAGCAATCAGGAACATTCAGTTATCAGGCGTTCGATCGGGACCTCGGCTGATTGCTTGTGTTGGCCCCAGTGCCTTGGCTGCTGAGGCCCCTGCCGCCTGCAAGCACTTCGCTCCATTCTTATCATAACCGTAGATCATCAACAAATTGCCCTGACAAAGAGGTGGCCATTTTCAGAGACTCTCAGCGAGATGAGGAACACGCTTTCCCTCAGATTGTCTGCTGGAACATCACTAATAGAGTTTGACCTCCTGGCATAATAAAAAAAAAATAAAAATCAGTTGCTGTGGTTGCCTTTTTCACTTCATGTGCTATACAGACTTTTGAGATTTCTCTGTTCTTCAACAGCAGTGCTTTATGCTGCTAAAAGTTTTCTAATTTGTGATTTTTAATTCCACTTTGAAGAGAGCAGTTTTCCCTCAATAAGTCTAGAATGAAAGAAGCAGAAATAAATTGCAATCTGCTTCTTTTTTTTCCAAAGCAGCATAGAATATTAGCATACTGACTCAAAGCAAATGTAGATTTTTATAAACAATGACATCTGATTCATAAGCTGTAAGAAAGTAGTTAAGATCACATAAAAACACAAAAGTCATGGTTTCAGGGAGATAAAAAATGTAACACGCGCCCTTGTTGCACATGGACTGAGAGATCAGTTGATGTATGGGGCTTATATGTAAGCCAAAGGGGAACAAGGGTCTTGCATATTTATATATATGGGTGAATATTCATTTCTGTGATTAAGCAGGCCGAAAAAAAACAAGAAAAGAAGTCGGCCTACATGGGTGCGCTCGGATGTTGAGCAAAATTAAAGCAACATAATCTGCTCTGCGTCCATCGTGGGTACCTGTTTGTGGCTCATGCTCCACCATCAGCTGGATGACTACTCAGAGGTCCTTTGAAAATGAGCAAAGGGAGGAAAAGAAGATCAAAGGCCGTTGCAACACCATGTTTTATTCTCTGTCTCTCTCAGCAGCGCTCACGGCTTGCTTGCTTGCCTTCAACGAGAGAAATGTCAGACCTCAGGTTTGTGTACTCTAAAGTTCCTCTCAAATTAGACTGGTCCCAGACCTGGGCAATATAAATAATTCTCTTGAGAGGTTCGGTGTGAGTGGGAGTGCAACAACTTGCTCAGATAGAGCCTGGGGAGCAAGGCGGGAGTGGGGGTGTGGGGGGAAGTGGGTCACACTGGCAAGATTATGGTAATAAAATGTAAAAGAAGAGAAATGCAAGAAAATTGCTGGATGGTGAGTCAAAGTTGCTCTATGATGAAGACGTCAGTGTAAGTTTGCAATAACTGGGCGGTGTGCGGAGAGGTGAGGGAGGAGAGATGGAATGTGATCAACAATCAATGTGTTTGTTTTCCAAAGGTCAAACACAAAAAGATATCAGTGACAAAAATGGAATCATTTGTCTTTATAATTCCAGCTGTTTCTTTTCAGTGAAATTACAACCTGTGTGATTTATTCCGCTGGATTTCTTTAGTGTCTCCTCAGAGAACACGCAAGAATCGTCGCTATGGTAATGTGATAAGAGAAAATCTTTAACCTGCATTTGGCACGAGGTAGATCTCTCTGAAGGTGTGACAAAAGCGTATTCACTTAACACACTCGTATTAACAAATCATTCCGATTTGTAACCTGCTTGTCAAGGTGAGAATCGTATTGTGTTTTTTTGAAAAGTAAAATACTTTTTTGCTTTTCTTTTCTTGTCTGTTTGCTATTTGATCAAACCAAATGCAAAATGTAAGACCCTCTGAATTCCTACTTTGAATGCTGTTCTTCAGTACAATGATTCATAAGAGAGTAAAAAAGTTCTCCCTGGAAAAAGATTTCACAAAGTATGCTTTAAATTTTAGGAACTAATTCACTGAAATGCCAAAAGACACACAACTTTGCTCCAAAATTAAACGTTAGCCCAAACTACATAAATTGGTCAGATTTTACGTTATTTCCATCAACAAAGTTAAAGATATGCAAGTATAAAATTAAAAACACACAAAAAAACAATCTTCAGGGATCTGGGAGAGTTCCAGATTTTGTGCTTTGATGTACACAGTATGTTAAGGGATCTATCCTCTTCTGTTCCCATTTACATGTGTGACTGTGTGACCGATCTGCACACAGATGAAATATTGTAATTAGAAAATGATGCACCGTAGCCCTCTCCAGCGATGATTGGCAAAAACATGTCAGGGCAGCACCAGCATTAATGAGCCATAATCGACACAGGCCTAATTAGCGGCGCTTTGTACTTTTAGGCAGGTTTATCATCATTAGCCATGCCTGGCTTGACGTAAGAACTGGAAATGTGAGGGAGAATAAATGTTTGTTTATCATGTAGACATGGAAAATAGTTACATGCTACAAGTGCCTCAGTGGAGATGTGTTCCTCTAGGCCTACAGTTCCCATCAGCAGGGGCCTCGGGGCTAATTAGATCTCAAAAGAATCAGGAAAGTAAGTGTGAAAGCAAACATACATATTTAAACAAGCTGTGTTTAGAAGAGGTTACTTGGTTATTTTTAGTTCAATTAAATCTATCAATAATCTATCAATGGGAATATTGTAGCCCATCAGACGCCATTTAATATGACAACTGAGCATTGTTGGAGCGTCAGTGTTTGCATTTATCAAGCTAAATCCATTTCAGGTGATGTTTCTATTTTGGCATTCCCTTCCATACTGATCCTGCGATTGTTTGTCCGATATAATTGAGAAAAATTACCACCCATCATTTCTTCTTCTCTCCGCCAAATTGCATTGTTTAACACAGATAAACTAAGCAAACACTCAACCCTCTGCTCAATAATTCACAGGCAGACTTCCCTTACAGCTGCTGAGGTGCAGGCATGCAGGGTTTATTTTCCCAATAAAACCAAACGGAACAATGAGATGATGGAATTATCCTGGTTGTATTTAATTGAGTTTGACCAGGTCCCTGCTCGCTGTCCGTCTAATCTCCTCACGGCGCTGCAGTCTCACTCCCGGGGAAGACGGAGGGCGTCCGATAAACTTTGAAGCTTACGCTAAGAACCAGCTCACTGCACCTCCTGCATTATTCATGAGTCCGGGACTAGAGCATCTTCAAATGGCTTGTCATTTCTTTTTACCCTCTGTCACAATGGCCATATGGTACACAAACACAGAGGAGAGGAAAGCAATCGGTGGGACAGAGTGGCCAAACTGGAGCGCACACAGTGCTTTGCAAGTATATTAACTCCCTACAAACTTTTTTACATTTTATCATGTTACAACCACAAACAACTTCTGATTTTTATGTGACTTTGGACATTTAGGAAGCCATACAATTAATAATATCAAGCCTACTTTTTTATGATACCCTTAAATAAATTCCAGCGTAATTATCTGCCTTTTAAAGTCAAATGATATGTAAATAAAACTAATTGTGTATAATTTGTGGTATGTCTTTGGACACAACTGTCAGCGTCAATACCTGTGGAACCAGCTGCAGCTCCAAGTATGTTGAAGTATCAGTGTCACACATAACACGTAAAAAATTTCCATATGTTTGGCAAATTAGCCACCCTTTGGAATGTTTGTCCTGTTGGAAGGAGAACCTTCATTCCAGTAGAATTTCTTTTTCCTCCAGGCTTACATCAAATCTAAGCTTTGATCATATACCATTGTCCTGTCGCCACCATATTTTACACCTTAATTTATTCTTTTGGAGTTAATGTGACAGAACAAAACAAAGTAGCATGTAATTGTAAGGTACAAGTGTACCACAAGTTGATAGTTGACTATCAAGCAATTAATTTTGAACCGACCCAGCCTGAATTTCGGCTCAGGCTTGGGTCATAAATCCTAACTCTACACTGACAGTTGCCTTTTAAATAAAATGTATTATTGTTATTAAAACTACTTCTACTACTAGAAGAAGGGACCGTTCCCACGGTTATTTGGACACGTGAGTCTTCAGGTATTTATACTAATTTACATATGTATTTATTGGAGGGAAAACTGCTCTCTAGTTCACACCACTTGTGACGTATAAAGAAAAGGTGCTCAGCCACATGCATGCAGACTTTTATACGTCTTAAATTTAGCATCTGCCACACTTTTCTTTAGCTGTGATGCCTTCCTGGAGACATTGACTGAATGCTGTGAACATCTAAACATTGTCCCTCTCCTGTGACACAAGGCAAGCGATTGTCTGTTGTCACCATTTACTCATCCAAGAGGAGTGAACGCTGGAATGGCTCGATGCAATCTGTTGGGTTTCCTTAGACAGAAAACTTTTCAAACCAATTTGAACAATGAATTTAATCTGCTGTTTGATAACTAGATCAACTGCAATGTATGTGTGATTGAACTGAAATTACTTGTTTGTAAAGCACCTCCAGAAGAGACCTGTAGTATATAGACATAAACTGAAATGAATTAAAACATCATGCTGATCTGTCACTGAAAATTTAAATTTAATACATAGAAGGGAAAAAGGTTATGAAAGTTTTTGTGAGGCACTGTACATTGAACCTACTTGAGGGACTATATACACTTGAGAAAGCTTTAGAATGTAAAAACTTACTTTGGTATATTCTCTCTCTTTTAACATTCAAGACCAACCTCCTCCCACATATTTCACCCCACACAGCTCCAGCTGAAGGTAGACCTGTTGTCTTCCCGAACTCCTTTGAAAACTTATGAAAGGACACACAAAGGGGAACAATCAAAAGTTTTTGGAAAAGGTAACAACCACACTCAGTCTCCACAGAAAACAAAGGATAGGAATCTCTCCCTGCGAGGCGCAGTTATTTTTTTTTTCTTTGAATCTTATTCATACGCTAAACAAAGTACGGAGGCGTAATTATTGTTCAGGTTTATGCTGCACGGTTTTCAGTTCTACCAATTCTTCCCTCAAAATCGGTGACATTTTGTCAGTTCCCTCAGCCAGTGTTCCACACACTGTTTGTGTTTACAGAGTTTGTTTGTGTGACAAAGCAACGCAAGGCACATCCCCCAAGGTAACCAGGATTGCCGTCATTTGGACTCCCTAATGTGTGCCATTCAGCATTAACATATCATTAGCTCTTTCTGGGACCATTCAGTCAGAAAATTAGAGGTCTCTAAAGGCCTGCGGTTCCATCACTAAGGCAAAACCAGTTGACACCTTCACTTCAGCGTTCTCAGGGGGAAAAGAAAGCAGGATAAAGACATGCGTGGGAGTGAGAGTGGGTTTCAGGTACCCCTTTATTAAAATGATTTCCGAAAACTTTTGTGCATTTTGCGACTGGATTCAATGGGTTATAATTTGAAAAGAATGTTTAAGTGACTTTTTCTTTTCTTTTACCGACCTTCACCTGGAAGTAAAAAGATGGTGCCAACAGATTGTGGAATGTGATAAAATTCCACGTATGGTTCCCGAGGGCAGAGATGGATTCTCCTACGGCCACATCAGCCTCAAAGCGATTGGTTAAATGCTACTGTTAAAAGCCCGTCCTTGCAGAATGGTCAGGATGAACGGCTCTGCTTCAAAATCTAATGACAAAACATCTGGCAGATCGTTCCAGTGCTGCGATGGAACTGCCATAGATGAAGCATTTAGTCTTCGTAATACCTTGTTTTGACACCTGTAATGGTATGGAGTCTTCCTTGCTTTTGGTGTTTGTGGCAAAACATCACCTAAATAGGTCGAAGCTTCTCCTCTGCAGGGTAATTATAAGTTCAAACTGAAGCTAAATAGAAATACAAATGTGTGACAACATGAATAGCTTTTCCAGATATTTTCTTCTAATCTAACTTGTGCAAATGATACGTGTTTGAACAATAAATGCTGCCAATGTTCTCGCTTCAAAGGGCTTCCCGAGTTCACCTATTTATTGCAAATGATATTTTCTTTCTGTAATTAGCTGACTTGGAAGACATGCATTAGAATACCTGCACTCCTGTTTGCATATATATCCTACGGTATGTTGAAAAGTTATATATCAGTAAAGCTTTACATTTCTTCTTCATTGCAATTGTTTTTAATAATTCCAGTAATTTTCCAGTATTTACTATAATTTCAGTTACAATTTTGTATAAGTAATTGGTAAGAAAAATACCTTTTTTCTTACCCAAGTGTGTTTATTTTCCAGTAGCAAATAAGACATTATTTTTAAAGATGGTTTTCTTGCATAATAAATAAATACATTTATTTTGTTTACTGTTATAAAAACAAAAGGGTAGTTAAATTAATTCAAAAATAACAGTTAAGCCCAAAATCACAATTTAATTTCCAAAAAGGCTGTTTTGTTGTCTTTAATAAAATAAACAGCAATAGGCTACTCCACATCTCATTTATTTGAATTTATTTGAACAATGAGTTTGATGGTCTAGCAATTTGTTGCATGAAACCAAAATTAAGTAAAAAAGTGCAATGCGAGTATTTGTTTTGTTGTTTAAGGAATATGTTTTCAAATGTAATACAATGACTTATAAAATACTGAAAATGACAGCAATAAAATTCTGTTAGAATTTACAGAAATGTATAGTAATTGATTGTGCTTCTGATAGAACTAACTGAAATACTGCAGGTAAAGGCTGACTGTTAAATGTTTATCTATTCAGACATAACAAAAATAATAAGTGAAATTCTAATGACAGTAAGATACTGTTGAATGAAAGTCATTTAGTTTATATGAAACTTCAGCATAGGTTTAGATTAAAAAATGGACAAGTATCAATCCATGTACCTGTTTATCCTTGCAGGGTCATTTGGGGGCTGCTGCCTGTTTCCAGCTGTCACTGTGTGAAAGCAGGATACATCCTATACAGGTCACCAGCCCGTTGCAAGGCAACAAAGAGAGATTCAAGACAAACACACACCCACGCACACACACCCACCCACCCACCCCCGCACCCCTACACACATTCCTAAGGGCAAATTAGAGGGACCAATTAACCAAACTGGCATATTTCTGGACAGAGAGAGGGTTGATCCGGAGTACCTATAGAAAACCCACACACCCACTCACTGTTCCCGCCGATAGTCGAGAGGTTAATGCTCCCGGCTGGCAGCAGGGCGACCCGGGTTTGATTCCCGGCTCCGACCACACCA